>JAVTVY010034450.1:0-14262 GCA_036873755.1 Hanleya hanleyi
AAAAAAAAAGTTATTTTTGATGATTTCCTGATTTTGGGGTCACAGTGACCTTGACATTTGACCTGACCTAAATTTTGGTACACGACACATTGTCTTCCCTCAATGTATCAATGGACTCCAAAAAATCAGATTTTTATGAATTTCATGATTTTGGGGGTCACAGCGACCTTGATGTTCGGCCTTGACCTACATTTTGGTACGTAAGACATCATGTCCCCGTAATGTATCTACTGATACAAAAAAATTTTTTTTTAAAGATTTCTTGATTCTGAGGTCACAGTGACCTTGACTATTGACCTTGACCTAAATTTTGGTACATGACAAACTGTCTCCCCATAATTTCTCGACGGAAACAAAAAAATCATGATTTTTTTACAATTTCACGATTTTGGGGTAACAGTGACCTTGACCTTTGACCTTGACCTACATTTTGGTATGTGACACATCGTGTCCCCCTAATGTATCTACTGACACAAAAAAAATGTTATTTTTAATAATTTCCTGATGTTGGGGTCACAGTGACCTTTGACCTTGACCTAATTTTGGGAATGCGACACTTCATTTTCCCCCTATTGAATCCACTCGCAAAAAATTTGTATGTTTTACAGGTTTCCTGATTTTTAGGTCACACTGACCTTTGACCTTGATTCTGGGGTCACAGTGACCTTGACTATTTCACCTGGATCTAAATTTTGGTACATGACAAAACGGCTCTCCATAACTTCTCAATGGACTCAAAAAATCATGATTTTTCACGATTTTGGGGTCACAGTGACCTTGACCTTTGACCTTGACCTACATTTTGGTAGGTGACACATCGTGTCCTCCGAATGTACCTACTGACACAAGAAAATGTTATTATTAATAATTTCCTGATTTTGGGGTCCGTGACCTTTGACCTTCGACCTATTTTTTGGTATGTGACACTTCATTTCCTCCCATTGAATCCACTCACAAAAATTAGAAATTATTAATGATTTCCTGATTTTTCAGTCACACTGACCTTTGACCTCTGACCTCGACCTACATTTGGGATGCAACAAATTGTTGCCCCCTAGGGCATCCACTCACCAAAAATTAGAACTGTAGATAGAAAACTGTCAATGATCAATGATTTCCTGATTTTAGGCAACTGTGACCTTTGACCTCGACCTCAACTTTGGTACGCTACACATCGTCTCCACCTACCATGTCCACTCACAAAAAATTGCAACTGTGGATAGAAAACGTTCACAGATATAGACCGGACACGAGCACTTCAGTGATTTCCTGTTTTTTAGGCCAGTGACCTTTGACCTCTGACCTCGACCTTCATTTTGGTACGCGACACATCGTCTCCCGTAGGGTATCCACTCACCAAAAATTGGAACTGTAGATAGGAAACTGTCCCAGATATAGACCGGACACGAGAACCGGACAGACGGACAGACGGACGGACGGACAGACGGACGGAAACCGCCATCACATAATACGTCCACCTTTTTGGCGGGCGTATAAAAAAGGGAATCCTCTCCAGCAGTGCGTATGTGCACACCGACTTCCACGTGCATGAAATCCCTTTCGGGTTCTTTTCCCTGTAACAATCGTGTCAATAGAGTCCAGCCTGATAGCGATAACAAAATCTTCACCTTCTGCGGTGCGTCTTGGACCAGCTCCAGGTGATCGTCATTGACGATGAGGTAGACGTCGGACGTCAGTTGGAATAACGCAAGCTCTGTTCCGCTCGCTGCCATGATCGGGAATGAAAAGCGAACGGTTAGAGAGGTGGTTTTATAGTATACCTGTTGGGTAGGGTTTTGTACACCGTGTGAGTCATGAGCATTTGTTATACTCGCTTGCGCCATAAGGTCAATAAGGTTAGAAATGCGCTTTTTCTACTACACCCTGTGACGGCCCTTCGTGAAAGTCCGTGATTGTTCGGTAGTGTAATGTTATTTTGTATAGGATTTCATTTAACATGAGATTTCACTATAGGCGAAAACATTCTAGTACCCGGATATAGGCGCAGACGTGAGCGAAATTCTAGTACCCGTCCATTGGTTCTTTTATCGATCGCTCATTGGCTCTTTTTTCTCGACCGCTGATTGGTCCAAATGGAACTGCCCATCCTTCCCAGGTTAATTTACAATCCCCCTTTTTGGGTTCAAGCTCTGTATATCGATGCCGCAACATTGTTGCCGAACATTGCAGAAAGGGAGACCTTTTGACTTGGATGTGACCTGTGACCTTTTGACCCGACATTCTTCCGCGCACTGCCGGTGATGCCGCGCACTTCCGGATAACCCGCGCGCGCGCGCGCTGCGGCCGGGGCGGGGCGGGCCGGGCCGGGTCCTACGTCTAAGGGGGAACATTGGAACTCTACTGTGTTCGAAGGTAGTTTTAGTGAAACCCGAAAGTGACGTCTGTGCGCAGAACCCACACCACCACCACCCAACCCCAACCAGGGACCCCTAGTGGTGGGTCACACACACACCCCCACGCATCCCCCAACATGGCTGCTTTCTATACTACGACCACACTGCGCATACGCAGACCCTTGAACACGGACGAACCCTGAGTCCAATCGGATGCTGCTTCACAAGAGCTTCAACTTAAGACCTCATACGACTCCATCGGACCCATAGTGACCCCTGTCGGCGCCAAAATGTCTATTTCCATACACTTTCTTTACTGCGCACGCGCAGAATGACGTCAGTTCCACGTCACACCCACCCCGTCGGATACTCCCTCACGACTGCTTCACATGGATACCTCACTCGATCCCATCGGCCCAATAGGGGCCCACCTAAACCCCAACACGTCTATTTTTATACTACGGCCAGACTGCGCATGCGCAGACTATTGACAACGAACGACACACTAGCCCAGGCGGATGCTTCCTCACGGCAGCTTCACACTGATACCTCATACGACACCATAGGATCATTAGGGGCTCACCTACATCCCAAAACGTCTATTTTCATACCCTTTCTCTATTGCGCATGCGCAGAATGACGATATTCCGACCCCACATCCGCCCAGTGGGATGCCCCCTCACATTGATACCTCACTCGACCCCATTGGTCCATTAGGGACCCCCTCGACCCCAAAACGTCTATTTCCATACCCTTGGTTTACCGCGCATGCGCAGAATGACGATATTTCAACCCCACACCCAGTCCGTCGGATGCGCCTTCACGAATGCTTCACATTGATACCTCACACGACTCCATCGACCCACTAGGGGCTCCCCTAGATCCCAAAACGTCTATTTCCATACCCTTTGTCCACCGCGCATGCGCAGAATGACCATATTCCAACCCCACACCCAGCCCTTGGATGCCCCCTCACATAGGCTTCACATTGATACCTCATACGACCCCATGGGTCCATTAGGGGCTCCCCTAGATCCCAAAACGTGTATTTCCATACCCTTGGTCTACCGCGCATGCGCAGAATGACCATATTCCAACCCCACACCCACCCCATCAAATGCCCCTTCACGAATGCTTCACATTGATACCTCATACAACCCAATCGGTACACTAGGGACCCCTCTCGCCCCTGAAGATTGCCGGAGAATGCCGGAGAATTTGATCACCCACGACATTGTGGGGAAAACCCACTGATCTCCGTGACATCTTCATTCACTTTGACACCTCACTCGACCCATTCGGTCCACTAGGGACCCACCCCGGTCACAAAACGTCTATTCCCATACTCTTTTTAGGCATTCCCCGTATACATTAACATTGGAAGTCACTTGGTTGACATGGGACTACTTTCTGTCCGCGGAAGTGACGGCATCACCACCAGACCGCGAAAAAAATACAAAGGTTAAAGGTTGCCGGAACTACTTTTGACCTCCACGTGACCTTGAGCTGGTGGCGCCCCCTGGCGCCCCAGAGGTGAAAAGCGATGGAGCGTCCCCTATACCTTTAACCTGGAAAAAAGGGGACCAAGAGTTACCTCCCTGGAAAACTGGCCTCGAAATCCCGGCTCCCTACTACTACTGTATGTTCGCTTTCAAGACTACCGGTCTGCTATCTCCTATTTTTGTGGGAGGCCCGTTGGCCGAGTGGTTTAGATCGCCGACATGCAGTGCTGGCGATTAGGTGACTGATTCTGGGGTCGCTGGTTCGAATCCCGCACGGGACTCGACCAACTTTTCAGCACTAGAATTTGTGCTATTCTGAGATAGTGTAATCTCAAAATAACGAAAATACTGTTATACGATCAGTTTCTAAATGATAAAAATATTTAAAAAAAATATATATATATTGATATATTTTGTTTTACAGCACATGACGGTAACACATACGTTTTCCGTTCACGTGACGTTTACAAGCTGACAACGAACGGCGGAGTGGCGAGAGGATTCCCGAAGAGAATCAATACGGTATTTCGGAATGGTCCCATCAACATCGATGCCGCCGCCTACTCTCCATGGTCCAGAAAAACTTATATGTTCAAAGGTAAGCAACAGTTCCAAATGTATTAGAGGACCATTCAGGAGATAAAGAGAAACATATTCACGGCATGCGAACAGAATGGACGACTGTCAAAATAAAGTGTGAATGTTTGTTAAGAGACGGTGAAGCGACAATGCTCTATTGTATTTATGTAATCCGAGACCCCGGCTGACCGATGAAAACTGCAGACCGATTAGGCAAGGCGATTTTGCTGATGACAGCCCTGTGGAGATAGGTCAGTCTTGATGGAGATTCTTCGAATGGTGTCACTCAAAGAAATGCTGAGTTTTGTTCCTTACTAACGTCTGTTAAACAAACTCTACCCTTAGATTCAGAATAGTTTGCAGATGGACATGAGGGAATCACTCTTCTACAAATATACGCTTCAAACATAAGGGTGAACCTTTGAAGTGGAATTGATTGTAGGTACTCGTATATGGAAGTACACGGGTTTCCAGTTGGACCGGGGTTATCCGAAGGAGATCCGAGCTTCCAACTATCCTTCCCGGCCCAAGGCGGCCCTTGTTTGGAGAGACGGGCGAGTTTATCTGTTCAAGGTAAGTCTAAATGGTCTAAATGCTGCAATATTAATCATAAGGTAGCCATTACACAGGTGAAAACCGTTTTCCTAAGGACAGTTAATTACCGAACAAGTTGCTGAAGGAGATTCATCTTCAATTTCGAATTTCTACCTGACGCAAAACACTTGTGATAGTATATCAGATATTTGTGATGGTTTATCTCAAATATGATGAGTTTCCAACCGTTAGATTGCACAAAGACTTTAACAACAACACTTTCTCTTCAAAGGAGTTGGTCTCATCTTTCTGTAAGCGCCTTAATGGTCCTGTATATCAACCATATAACCGATTGACCTTACAAGTTATTACTATTATATAGCAAATGTTCACTTAGTGAAACTTTCGGACAATTGTGTACTCCTTCTTTTCTTGAGCCACGAATTTCATGATTGTGTTTCACGAACAATGAAGGAACAAACGAAGACACAATGAAGACTCAGATTTCCCCATATTTCCTTATCTTATCAAACTATCATATCAACGGAACGCTTTGTTTATCAGGGGAGTCAGTTCTGGGTGTTTGACGAGTACACGGACATGGTACCGAACGGTTACCCCCTGGCTGTAAGCAGGTACTGGACTGGGGTGCCTAGAAATGTGGAAGCGGCCGTCCGATGGTCTGACGGTTATACATACTTCTTCAAGGGATCCAAGTGAGTGACCAGACAGATTGTATTACACGTTCCCCTCAAATGCTTCTGTTTAAGGGCGGAGAAAGAGAATTATATTTAATGTCGCGTTCAGCAATATTACAGCTAGGGCGACGATGAACACATACCTCTATCTGAAGATCAAGTATCTCTTTAACCGTTACAGAGTAACTTGTCGTATATATATTTAACCGCTACAGAGTAACTTGTCGTATATATATTTAACCGCTACAGAGTAACTTGTCGTATATATATTTAACCGTTACAGAGTAACTTGTCGTATCTATATTTAACCGTTACAGAGTAACTTGTCGTATATATATTTAACCGTTACAGAGTAACTTGTCGTATATATATTTAACCGTTACAGAGTAAGGGAGCGTGTCAAAAGTTTTGACGTTCAAACTGAAAGAATGCGTCAGAAAATGAACAGGTACTCGTTCTTTTTCTCCCAGCAAACGAACGTCAGGCAGTCAGAAAATGAACACTACCCCGTCAGAAAAAGGAGCGTCAGAAAAAGAACGTTCTTTTTCGCGCGTTCAAATCAGTATGGCTTATTGATAGCCGTCAGAATTCGCTGAAGGGCTCACAGTACAGCTATCGTATAGACTCTTATTAGAACAAAAAATTAACACTCAAAAAGGCAGCACTTTTGAGACTTCACTGTATATTTTGCATGAGCTTTCCTGTTGTTGTTTTTTTGGAAGCAAACGAGAACTATATAAAACTTCGACAAAGAAATATCGCAATACTGATTTTGTTTTATTAAAAGTCCGATGTGACCAAATATCGTAAAGAACGATACAATAATCGAGTGAATTTTGTGAACAAGTGGGTGAATTATGCTCCTTAAAATGTTCGTATTTTGAAGAAATTTGATTGACAAATAAAGACTTCCTTATGATGGAAAAGTTGCTGAATTAAGCCCCTCAAATTTATCATCTTTTGAATTAGTATAAGAGACTAATAAAGACTTCGTTATGATAGAAAGCCACACATTATTATTTTAAGTAACAAATTTGAGAGATCTTCAATGTTAATATATTTGTTCGTCGTATATGCTAAACCCCTCGCTGTCCCTCATTCACCTGCCCGACCTGCCCTGTATTGATGGTGTGTGAGGCACTTTGGCCGTCTACACAGGCCCTGGAAGGGGGCAGAGTTCAAACTTTGTCGGGTGACGTTCCCGGGGATATCAAGTTGTAACGTGTGTGCTAGTGAATTGCATCAGATTTCTTCACAGCAACTGAATTATCCGTATGGGAAAAGCAAGATGCATACGTCTACGTATTACAGGCCGTATTACTGACACAACAGCATTTGAAACCTCTGTTTAACATTATCGTTTCAATTTATTACACACCTTGCTATTCGTTATATTTTCAGGTGAAAACTGACCATTATTTGACGTAAAAAATGAGCCATCACGAAAAGCCTTTTGGACAGATGTACATATAACGTTGATTTTATTATGGTATTTTGATCAATAAAGCTCTGAAGAATCACATGATCGATAAGAAATCTGGACTACATTTTTCAAGCATTATTTGGTTGTGCATTAAAACATGAAGATCACAAACATATCTAATAGTATGTACGAGAAAGATGCCGTATTTTTATTATTATCATAATTAACGTCCACTGTATATGAAACAAACTTGAAATGATTGATGTGTTCACATCGCACGACCTAATAGTATAACCCCTCAGAGCCCCTCAATTTCCAACTGAAACGCCAAGCCAAATGGCTACATTGTTTTGAGTCCTGACTCCTCTAATCAATGTAACAATCTGTGTTCACATTTACCTGGAGGTGTGGAAGTGTTTAGTTTATTTTTAGCATGTCCAGCTGTGAAGTTCCTGTTCAGCATACGGTAAACATTCCAAATATTCGATCACATACGCGGCCGTAATATTATCGAAAATCATTTTATGTTTATAAACTAGATAAATTTAAAATAAGATTGTTTGATTAACCAATAATGTCTTAATCGATATATTGTTATTACTTTCAGGTCAATGGCACCCTTGCCGTCAAGACGAAAGGCTGCATCAACAGGCGCCCGTCGGGATTTTAGGGCCCATTTCAGGGCCACCCAACATCCAGATACATTTCCATGAGGACACTAAACGGGTCAATACTTGGAGAATATATTTCATAAAATTTGTGATATAAAGGATCGTGAAATGCAGTGTCTTTTTTTTTGCGTGTGTGGTATTTTATTCACCTCGTATATATGTAATAAATGGGATATATTTTTAAATATTCTCGTACTATTGCGACCTGTTCATGTTGGCTCAATGGCTTTGTTCGTCGCACCACAAAAGGTATCTATACCTACCTGCATCAGTCTATCCATATAAATAAATGTCTAATGCGAAGGTAAGTTATTGTTCTCTATTTATCGAGGAACAGCTCACTGGACTCCATTTCCTGCTGGAATAAGCTCATCTAATTTATCAAACAATTATCGGTACGCCGTCTAGTAAACTGTTCAACAAAGGTCTATTATTACAGGGATATCCGTGATTATTATCATTGTCTCCTACAAATCCTTTCTCAGGTCATTCCCGATTACAAAACAATTGATATTTAGTCTTTTTGAGAAGTATGTGTGTATATTTATATCGGTACCATGAAATGTTACCGTCCACGTGTATATTTTCCCGCCAAAACAAAAAAACACGGGGTCAATATCCGGGTACCATGTCTTCGTGCCAAATGGATATGCGTAAATGGTTCTCGTTCTCATGTAAATGAACTTTAGCGACTCCTGTCTTGATTTTTCTCCACGTCAATATCAGGTCACATAAGATTTCATTAGAATCAACGACAGGCATCAAATACTGGAGAGGAAAATACAGCTCGAATGTTCATGGTGCAGTTTTACTCTGATTTATTTTCCAAACACACTTCTTTTCTCCTTTCCTATTCTTCGCCCGTGTTTCTTCTCCAAATTCAGGTGTACTATAAGGTAAGTGCCTGCGGTGATGATGAACTAATGTAAGGTAAGTGCGAACGATGAAAGATGAACTGGTAGTGGCCAACCTCAAGTAATTCCCAAATAGAGAGAATTTGGAATGCCATTACGAAACAGGTGTGTGGATTACGGACCTTTGGAAACTCTCAATAGACGACGGCTACCCAATGAATGGCGAATCAGAAGCATTTAATCATGGGGTATACTTTTCTGTTGTTTTAAATCTATTACTATTATCAAATAAATATCGTCGAATATGAAATTCTCTCCTCGTAAATAAAAACTACAGAAAAATAAGAACCGTAGAAAAACCATCGAATGTCCGACATCTGCAGGGATGAGATTGTATATCCAATATATATATCTGATGAGCGTAATTATCGACAATAGCGCCATTGACGATATCGTCAATCAATGAAAGAGCAGGTGCACTTTTTCCTTTACGTTCTCAGTTGACTGTCGAAGTACTGTAAATTAAATAGTATTCCACGAGTTTTCGGGATCAAGATCGTGGGGCTGGAGTCAAGGTTTATGCTTGATGGAGCCAAAGCTCTGTAGGCTGACGGAGGCCAATCTCCATAGACTTACAGAGTCGCAGCTCCGTGGACAGAAATCCAGATTGTAATTACAATAAAAAACCAAATAGATGGAAGGCTTTTACTGCCGATCATTAAATATGATTGGTCTCTTGATGGGGCTAATCATGATTATTTGCCATTTTAATGTGCATATGAAAGAGGCTTGAACTACAATTTTGAGTTTCGTCAACAATAACATACTCGGATTATACCATCTTGCTGTAAACGACATTATTCTCAAATGCTGCAGATTATCATTCTAATTTGCCCAACCTTGGTGTTATGGACTTACAAACTCTCAACATCCATGGCTGTCTTCACAAGTACCAAGAATGGGAGAAGATTCCAATCTGTCATCTGTCGCTGACCACCAAGAATGATATACATTTATTACTTACCTTAATTCATAGACCGTATAGTTGAACGAATGCATGCAGTTAGTAAAAGATTTGCAGGAAATATAAAAGGGTAAAATTAGATTTCGCTATGCCATGCAGTAACATAATCTCGGAAATACTAAAATTGTAAATTGAAATATAATATGTTCAAATATTTCAACTCAAACAACAATAAAATTCAATTGAAACAAGAAACATAACATCGGCAACGCGTCTCTCGTTATAGTGTCTGAAATAATAAAAAAATAGGCATGAGATTAGTTCGGCTTTATTCCTAAATAAATGCATAATATTGAAAATTTGTCTAAATGGGAAAATAAACGTGTGCGAGATAACTTTACCGACAGCACAGATAAATATATATTCTGGAAATTATTCAACAATATTGAATGATAGGCTAACTTTTTCTTTACATCGTATCACCCAGCCTTCGGGCATAATTGAACAATAAATGATCTCTCTCTCTCTCCCAATCTTATAGATAGGTTTACAGTCACCTACGTGACAGATCATATCGCGGGATGCAAATAAAATACAGATCTAGAGGTGGAGAAATAATATCACCCTTTTTTTTCAAGAGAAAACCGAAATGTTAAATTGAAACCGGAGGGTTTCTATGTTGCGTTGGAAGTAACGCGGACCTGTGAGAAAGCATTTTTTCGTGGAGACTTCACGAAAGTTATCTTTAAAGATTTCTTTCAAAATTTGATTTAGAGTTTTTCACAATTGAAAGGGGTTTCAAATTAACGTTGCAGTATTATGGGTGTGTGTGTTAATGTGTGGCCCCTGTTCGTCCTGTAAATTTCACATACCCTCATTCAAACTTGTTCTATCTTGGCTTTGATTGCTTTTCCAGGTGGCGACAAAACACTGAAGCCGTGACGGGGACAAGTATAGGCCCCTAACAGAGAAACAGTTCTATCATTGTCCTTCCATATATCATCCGTTTATTGAACAAAATCGCAGACATCGGACACACCACTCTAGGTTTTACAGAAAAGCAAAGCACATGGCAAATTCTATAACACGGGAAGGCCGCGCTGCGGGGAAGTAGATTTGACCCGGCGCATTTTATAATAGTAACATCGGTTTCTGTATGTTGTTCATTTCTGCTCGCGAAAATGAATATGCGAAAACGAACGTGCAAAAATGAACGTCAGAGTGCATTCAAATATGAACGTTCTAGTGTTCATTTTCTGACGCTGCTCTGTAAAATGAACGACCTGACGCATGCGGAAATGAACGACCTCCTGTTCAAAAATGGACACGTTCGCGTCAAAACTTTTGACACGCTCCCTAACTTGTCGTAAGTAGTATAGATAGAGTATATTGACTAGTACGAGCACTCATTGACCTCAGAATGACGTCACAACTGCGTCCATGTTGTAAATCAAGATGGGGGTCACGGGGTCATTCGGTGCACTTCCATGTTGTAAAGCAAGATGGCGGCGTGGTTCGGGCATGTTCGGGCATGTTCGGGTTGTCGGCCATGTTGTAAAGCAAGATGGCGGGTGTCGGCCATGTTGTAAAGCAAGATGGCGGCGTGGTTCGGGCATGTTCGGGCATGTTCGGGCAAAAAAAAGTTCCGGCAAAAAAAAAAAAAAAAAAATGTATTCATGCGCGGTGATGCGGTTTGGCCGTGGTTTTGGCGGTGATTCGGTCTCGGGAAAAAGCTTCCGCGGAGAAAAAGTAGTCCCTAGATAAAATGGTCCGATGGGGTCGAGTGAGGTATCAAAGTGAAGGTTAGGTGAAGGAGCATCTAATGGGCTGGGTGTGGGTTGAAATATCGTCATTCTGCGCATGCGCGGCGGCCGAAGGGTATGAAAATAGCCTTTTTGGAGCTAGGGGAGCCCCTAAGGGTCCGATGGGGTCGAGTGAGGTATCAAATTGAAGGTTAGGTGAAGGGGCATCTGATGGGCTGGGCGCGGGGTTGAACTATCGGCATTCTGCGCATGCGCGGAGGCCAAAGGGTATGAAAATAGCCTTTTTGGAGCTAGGAGATTGACTACTGGTCCAGTGGGGTCGAGTGAGGTATCGATGTGAAGCATTCGTGAAGGGGCATCTGATGGGCTGGGTGTGGGGTTGAAATATCGGCATTCTGCGCATGCGCGGTGGCCCAAGGGTATGGAAATAGCGGTTTTGGAGCTAGGGGAGTCCCTAATGGGCCAATGGAGTCGTATGAGGTATCAAAGTGAAGCATTCGTGAAGGGGCATCTGATGGACTGGGCGTGGGGTTGAACTATCGGCAATCTGCGCATGCGTGGTGACCCAAGGATATGGAAATAGACGTTTTGGAGCTAGGGGAGCCCCTAATGGTCCAATGGGGTCGAGTGAGGTATCAAAGTGAAGCATTCGTGAAGGGGCATCTGATGGGCTGGATATGGGGTTGAACTATCAGCATTCTGCGCATGCGCGATGGCCCAAGGGTATGAAAATAGCCGTGTTGGGAGCTAGGGGAGTCCCTAATCGACCAATGGGATCGAGTGAGGTATCAAAGTGAAGCTTATGTCAAGGGGGCATCTGATGGGCTGGGTGTGGGGTTGAACTATCGGCATTCTGCGCATGCGCGGTGGCCCAAGTGTATGAAAATAGCCGTGTTGGGATGTAGGGGAGCCCCTAATGGACCAATGGGGTCGAGTGAGGTATCTAAGTGAAGCATTCGTGAAGGGGCATCTGATGGGTTGGGTGTACGGTAGGAATATCATTCTGCGCATGCGCAGATGCAATACGGAGGTCTCGTCCAATCAGAAGCGAGTATTTCAAATCGCGAAAGTGGTCATTTTCGGGCAGTACATGAAGGTATTTGGGGTCGAGATGGTGCGGTAGGAATATCATTCTGCGCATGCGCAGACGCAATGCGGAGCTCTCGTCCAATCAGAAGCGAGTATTTCAAATCCGTCACAGAGCTCTCAGCCAATCAGAAGCGAGCATGCGCAGACGCAAGGCGGAGCTCTCGTCCAATCAGAAGCGAGTATTTCAAATCCGTCACAGAGCTCTCAGCCAATCAGAAGCGAGTATTTTGACCCGGTGCATTATGGGCCATATCCAAGATGGCGGCACGTATGTTCAAGATGGCAGCACATCCGGTGTCGAAAACTGGCCATTCCGTCGGGATGTGGTCACCTAGTGTCGAAAACTGGTCCTTGTATGGGTCCTGCTAGACGTTTTGACGCCATGATATAGACCGGAGAGAGAAAACAACAACAACAAGGATGACACATGAGGGAACAACAACAACAACAAGTTTTTTTTTCATATAGTTTATTTTCCCCTCCATCATAACATACCCACGCTAGGGGAGCCGCGTTGGGTATGTTTACAATTCAAGAAAGACTCTTGTCCAATCAGAGACCGCCATTTGCATCTGTCCTATTCGTTCCTGGCCGTTAGATGTATTCTTGTCCAATCAGAAGTCGCCATTTCAGAGAATTCCTTCTTCGGTCATGTTCAGTCTGAACCGTTTATTCTAATCATCGTCGGCCAGGCCTGGATATTCTTCGGGCAGCATGTCCTGAAACAGTTGTTTGCGCATTCTGATCGCATTTTCCAGGGCCTCGGTGGGTGGTAAACCCATATCCTCTTCCAAGTGACGCTTGGTCTTCATGATGGACATGTGCGTGGGGTCCCCTTTCATTTCAAGCGGTAGTAAGGTATACTGTTCATAGATCGCCATGGCTGTTTTCCTGATGCGGGGGCGCATTTGGGTGTACGTCTGTTGTAAATTATCCTCTCCGGCGTCCTCGATCGCTTCAGCGTGAGTATTGATAGCTGCTGTCCCAATACGATCCCAGAAGGTAGGTTCTGCCTCACTTTCCTGGGATGAAGGCTGATTCTCTGAGGTCAAGCTCTCCATATCAGTAGATAGACTGTCAGCCATCTTGGATTCGGTATCAGTCGATGCACTCTCATCAATCTCTGTATCAGTATCTGCCTCAACGGGCTCCTCGGCGTCTTCAGTCCCATGTATATTTTTCTTGTGTCGCATCATATCGTAATGTCTGGTGAACGTGCGTTCACACTCAGAACAAGTATAAGCCATGTTGACGGTTGAACGTCGACTGTGCGTGTTTTAGGAATACGCTCGCTTTTATAGACAGTAACGGTCATCGACGCTTAGCTCAACGCTTCAACGCCCTGGTGAATTAGCTCAGAAGCTCTGATTTCATGGAATTGACATCAATTCATCGAAATGCAGTGACGCCCGTCAACGCCCGTCGTTACGCCTTAACGCTCGTCTCAACACTTTAACACCCTTTCTTAATGCTTTAACGTTGTTTAATTATGCGTTCGAACAAATGTTTCTTTTGTGCTATTGCTCTGACATACGCCGCTTTCCAGTTCATGCCCGAGGTTTTCAACATCGACGCTGTTCTTTCAATTTCCATATGGACTGGGTCCTTATCCAACAATTTCATATGGGTCAGTAAGTCGACATACTGCTGACGTAAAGCCCGTCGTAGTCTGGGTGCCAATCTGTTATAGGCTAAAATTGCAGCTTCCTCTTTCGAATACCCTTTGCGTTGAAACTTGTTTCCTGTGGCCTCCAACATCCCACCCATCTCGGCGTCCATACTTTCTTTGAACAAATCCTTCCATAGCCTCGAGTTCACATTATGTTCTTCA
>JAVTVY010034451.1:0-13975 GCA_036873755.1 Hanleya hanleyi
TTTCTAATAATTGAATTTGTTTTGTAAATTCAGTTGAATTTTAAATCAGATGTCCTAATTTCACTCATATTCTAACATTTCTAAATTTGAATTCAAAATTACAATTTCAAAATTTCAGTCCGCCCCTCTTTTCACCACTCCCACCTCATCCCCTATTCCCTCCCCTCGGCATCCCCACCCCACCTCCTTTCCCGCTCTCCCATCCTCTCTCCCAACATCCCCCTTACCCCACTATCTCTCCAAGACCTCCTCTCACCCACCACCTCCTGAGACTCCTCTCCAGGCTGAACAAGCCAGAGGGGTGCCGGGTTATCCTTTCGGTACCCTAAATTTAGCAGATTTAACATGGAAGTGATAGGAAGTAGACGCTGTTTTCAGGATAATCTCCAAATATTTTGAATTTCGGCTCCCTGACTTCAATTCCCAGTTAAACATGTTAAAACTATAGGCCTCTCTTCACCTCCCCCCCCCCCCAACCCCGGTCACCTAAAATGTATGCAGATGATTGCTCACCTAAATCTCCAAAATTTTACAGTGTTCAATCCCCACCTCCTCTCTCCCATTCTCCACATCCTTCTCTCACTCACCTCCTCTCCCTCACCTCCTCCTACAAGTGATATATTTCTTCATAAACAGAAATATCACATTGACTCTAAAAACCTTTGTTGCTAAATAAAAATTAGGTGGGTCACTGTGACATGTGTAGGTCATGTTGCATAGCTAGGCTGGAGTAATGCAACAATGAATGCTCCCTGGATGTTGTTTTCTCTGGATTTCTAGATATGTGTGGTTAATTGATTCATGTGACTCCCAACTGCAGTGCATGTAAATGTTAATGAATGACATGTGTGAACTATAGCAGAGCGAGACCATAACAACGTCAGCAGCGGTTGGTTATTTTTATGTGCTGATCAGATGCCCACAGGATCTCATTCAAATAATGTCAAGGAATTTGAGATGCTCTTATAAATATTTTTGTGAAATATTAGTTATGTACAGCTTGCTCAAAAAGGGTTTGAATTAAGAGGGAATATAGCTGACTTAATTAAACCAGATATTCCCAGCCTTTGCCATTTTTTTGGAGGCCTTTGTCATTTTTTTTGAGATTTTATCTCAATGGCTTGTAGAATGGTCATGAAAATTCACTCATCACTTGTCAAGCTAGACACGAGAAAGACATTGAAATAAGTAATATGAAAGAAATCATGCATTGACAGAAGAAATATATGAAAAAAATAGAATAAAATAAATTCAGCATACAGGATGATACATATACTTCATTGGGACATTAAGACTGCTCTGTTTTGTTTTTTTCCTATCCACAGCTTCTCAGTCTCACCCCATGTTTCCTGACCTAAGCCCTGCTCCCCGATCCCTGATATATTCCGCAAGCTTACATGTAACTCATGCTGCTCTCATTCATCTCGTCCACTACCCTCAGGAATATGTCCCTACACTCAGGAACATGTCCCTACCCCCGGGGCACCAAGCCCCATTCTCTATCTCCTAACCTACATGTAAGCCTCGTCTGACCCTCTACCCATATATATTCCTGGCGCTTACACCATGTCCCCACCCCGGGGCACGTAGCCCCACCCTCTGTCTCCTAACCCAAGTCTCATCCGATCCCTATTCCCTCATATTCCTGGAGCTTACACTACCCTAGGGTACATGTCCCCACCCACAGGCATCAAGCCCTATCCTCTATCCACGCATGTATATTCTCGCTAATTTGCAGTGTGTTGCGCATCCGCATATGTCATGTTAGTTGCACATTATCCGCTTATTTTCAGACATAAAATTGATCTCGTCATCGAAAGCAGTACATACAATGCAAAATAGCATGAATTTACATGCGCGTAAATTTCTGCTTCACTTCCGGAGCCAATTAACATTCGAAAGAAGAGAGCAGCAGTATCAAGGTTTGCTCTCTTCTGTGATGAAAATATGACAAATCTGGCTTCCAAACAAGAATTAACCCAGTCAAGCAGATTAATAATCAATTTTGAAAGGTAATTACGGGTGAAAAAAACAGTGGATTTGAAAATAAAACAAAACAAGAGTTTGTTTGAACAGAGGTGCAATTTTTGTCGCTTCTCTCTCAGATTCATGCACTTGCCAGTATTCTTTTAAAATTGTCAAATATGTGCCTCAAATAAATCCGAGAGGTGATATTGTTCCGATAGTGGTAATTTAATACCCATTTGCACCATATCTGCAAGTTCTGAATAGAGGAAATCAGGCATGTACATGTATGTACATTGTCAGTACAATATCACAAAGGTGGTTATATGCTAAATTACAGGGGTGTTGACATGGTTTATCATGGGACTATCACCCCTAATATTGTAGATCATAAATTTCCCACCAATCAGAGATTGTTAGAAGTAATATCTGCTGTAAATAATAACTGAGATAACAACCAAACATGTGCCTACATGTATTTGACATTTCAAACCCTTTGTTTAATCATGGAGCCTACTATAGAAATGCTGGGGCCATAAAGACCAGAAAGATTGCAAACTGTCCACAAATTGTAGCCTACATGTACATGGGAACAAGTAGGTTCATGCCCTCTCTTGAGTTTCTCACAGTTTATTGAAGGGAATATATATGCCAATCAAGTTTTTAGCCATTTCAGTTTCAGCTGCTTTTAAAGACAGGACTTGTCATGCTTGTGGTATTGGAGGCCATTATCCGTTTACTCATTTTGCTAATTTAGCAATTCTAGTTTATTACTTTGGGATATCTTCGCACCACATGTAGTTCTGGTTGTGATGTCTCCCAATAAATGGACATGTAATGTAAATGTTCATTTTCTAAATATGCCGCACCATCAAGTCAAAAAAATGTTAGATCTGTAACAAGTCAACATATTTTTGTCCCTCTGCCAAAATTGGCCTCGTTTTTAATTTGTTGGTCATCAGTTTGGTCATCCAGGAACTAATCCTGGGTTACATTTTCATGTATGTATAATTGTCTAGACATGATAGTTTCATAATATTGTTTACTTTTTTGGTCCACATCCATGTGTGTAATGACAAGGGGCATTATTTTAAAGCTGTTTCTTTCTGATTGGCTAACATATGTAGTTTGAAATTCTCATGGGATTTATAAAGTGCTGATGTCAGATATAATATTCTGGACGTTTCCTGAGATTGAGAGCTGTATATATTGTTGTTGCTGTCAACATTGTCAGATGGGGACATTGAGAAGATTTTCTCATTTTCTGGAGGTTGCACAACTGTAACCTTCTGATAACCTGAACAGTTCTCACTTCGATTGAGGCTTCAGTTTTTTCAGCATCATCAAAGTGTCCGTTCTCACGGTGTTGTTCTCCAAAGGCTAGCTGGCATCGATATATTCCAGCACATTTAGTTTAAGCCATCTTCTCAAAGTCTTAGCAGACTTGCGTGCAAGTAACATGTACATGTACCTGTAGTATTCAATTCTATTTTTATCTCCAAATGCAGTGAATGATCAATATCGTTTGCAAATTTTGTTTTGAAAATGGGTGTTTGACAGTTATCGACATGATGTCAGTACATCCCTGATCTGTGTTCAATATATGCTGCAAACATGTCTACGATGATGTAGGCCTAGTGTAGGGTGCATTCTGGGATAGTTATCATTCACTTCTTGGCATCAATGCTCATGCGTGTACATTCAACAATCCCACATACACTGTATGGATGTCATATCCTCCTCCTCTGTGATGACTATTACAGCAGACGTTGATGGCCTAATGCTGGACTAACAATGACTCATGTTGCTGGGATCATTCCATACAGTACTAGCTTTTACATCATCCCTATTCTTACATTTGTCAGATTGCTTCCCGCTCCCAGATGCTGATGTCGAGTGACTGGCCCTGCAGGTGACAATAATGCCGTACCTGGATCGTAACGGCCGGATTTGCGGCTTCCTCAACATCGAAGAGCGCGAAGACAGCAACCATTTCTGTCGACGTTACTTCATTTTAGACATCACCATGGGCAAGTTCAGCTACTTCATGGATAATCCCCTTGTAAGTTGTTATTTCATAAAAAAAATGAGAAAAATGCTTTTGTGATTTCGTTAAACGAATGATAATTATTTAATAATTAGATCACATGGATCAAAATTATGAAGAAAAAAAAATCAGAAGAGAACGTTGTTGAAATATGGTACCATATCAAAAAAGAGGAAATGCTCTGAAATCTTGTCTGTTTTTTTTTTAAATTTAGGAGCTGTACATGTACACATCATACTAGCACTGCATGCACATGTGAGCAGTACAGCTATTACTCAAACCATCCATTTAAAATGACCGCTAATGTATGGATGGCGTTTGAGTGTGATACGTGAACTTTGTGAGATCTTGGTATCTTTTTCGTCGAAGGGCTAGTTTTTGTGGAGAAATGCTGGAGGATGAATTCTTTGAAGTTTACGGTGGAAAAGACATGGACATGCGAATTCAAAACAATCAAAGAGGATGAAATATATAACACATTGCCTGGCGTTTAATTCGCATGGGCATATTCAGGAAGGTCATGAGACCACGAAGGCTGTTCAGGAAGCCTATTAATAAAACGGCTGATCTTGGTCATGGTGAATTCGTCTTCTGTCATGGTTCAGCTTCGACAGATGATCCATGACTAGGGATTGATGGTACAGCAGGTTGGAGGGTTGGGCCTTCCATGTACAAGAAGCGTACAAGCATGACGATGTATGGGGTGTCTAATATTCCGCATTTTGAGCATAAGTACATGTACTTTATTGACGCTTCCTATGTAATTAGCCATAAATTGAAATCTGGGATGCAAAATTTCGAAGTTTTTAGATTTTCTCTACCGGAGGGTGTCTACATACAATCTCTCCTATGTTGAAGTAAGGGTGTCCAAATTCAAATGAATTAGTGATGAAAAGAAAGGCTAGCCCAGCTTCTGTGCCTAACTGCCTGCTTGTAGAAACTGATGGGAACCAAGAGTAGTCCTTTAACTAAAAACAAACATTTGACCATGGATCACTGAAGTCCTAAACTGGGTCATTCTGTACTAGGGCAAAGGAAGAAGCTTATTGTTGTTGCATACCAAAATAACACATACACCAATGTAGATCTGAAAGTGCGTACCAAATTTTACACCAGGTCTTCCCCATGTAAAGTCACATTCCAAATGTTATCAAATGTATGGGCTTACATATACATTTAGAAATCCCACAGTCTTTTCTTGCTCATCTCATTCCCTTCAGAGAAATATATGATGTACATTTATTGACCAATTTCATCTGTTTTCAGAATTTATCAGCACCTTCTGCTATGCCAGTCAGAGAGTTCAGCCTACAGTATATATCAAAAGTAAGTATCTCGCTGATTTTTACTTGACAGCGACAGATGAAATGTGTTTGGCCAAGCAGCTGGCCTGGAACTAGACGTTCTGAAATGGGTGGGGGTGATTTTTTTCACGTTTTTTTGGGGGTCTTTTCATGGTATAAGATTGTATACCTCCTACTGTCAAATAATATACACTCTGATTGTATTGGAATTCAAATGTGGTCCGCAGATTTAGCGTGCATCACTCTCAGGCAATCTGCATCGTCCATTACTAAATGATGCAGATTGGACAGCTAAAATGGATGCTGTGACATGTGCTCTTTTCAAATTTGTTCAGCAACTAACTTGATTATTCCATATTCTATAAGATATAGGGGGTGCATTCTCCATCTCCCTTGTACAGATAGATAGTTCCATCAAATATGTCAAAATGGCTGAATGACTGAATGCACAAGCTATAGTGCTGAAACTGGGAAACGGTTTACCTTAACTGTTTAGAAAGTTGTGACTATTCGGTTACAAAATGGCTAACCGAATATCAAAAATTACCTCATGTATCATTTTCTTCTTCCAGGTTACTGATGGGAAAAAACTGCGACCAAAGGTGGAATTTTGTTTTGGTGAGTATTATAAAAACTTCAACTTGTGATTCAATCCATTCGTATCTTGTGATCTATCCCAGGCCTTGAGTAAAAACTCGTTTTGGACCAGTCAACTATTATGTATGCAAAAATTGTGAATTTTCTAATTTTTATTGCCAATGCATAAACCCAACCTGTCTCAACTTGTTACATGCAGGTCTTAAGGTTCCAGTATCCCTAAAAGGCTTTAAATCTTGGGAGGGGAAAATAAGTCTCCAAAATATTTAGAATCATGGGTTGGGGAAAGCAAAATCATGAAAAAGTATTGCTTCATGGAAAATTAGCCTTTGAAATTCTGGTGTCAGATAAGATGTCTGTTGGCACAGTGGGAGCAGTTGATGATTGGAGGTGCCACTATCACAGTACAAATAGGCGAGCATCCAGGGGTCTTAGATGGCCGAAGATGCATTCTAGCGTATTTCCGAGTAATAAAACAAGAAATCTTCACCTGTGTAAACTCTATTTGTTTTGCCTGTTTTGTTGTTTCTCACAACATTTTTTATTAAGTATTCGCCATCTAGCAAATGATGATGTTCGGAAGTATAAATAATTTAAATATTAAATATATATCATTTCAATCGAAAGCTTCTTTAGGCTTTGTCTGTGTCAATATTAACACAGATTTTTTCTACTTGTTCAGAAGCTGAACATCGTCAGATTAGGAATGAATTTTATCTTTCTCAGCCTTTTTGTTTTGTTTAGTGTCATGTATTTTTTTTTTTTTTGCTGAAAACATGGGTGTTTAGATCTGTTTACAATCTAATTGCCCCCCCCCCCCCCAAAAAGATGGCTTTGGGGATGTGCATGTGCTATTTGTGACCTGAAATATTACTTTTATGTCCAAATTATCATGGTTTGGACTTCGTACTTTTCCAGTGATAATTTTTATCTCGCCTTACGAAGTAAAGGGGAGATATTGTGAGGGGGGAAAGAGGATGTCGGTGTCGGTTGTCGGTGTCGGTGTCCCCTGCCTGGAAATGATAAGGTTTTTGGTTTAGCAAATTCAAAAAAAATCTAGAAAAATTAGAAAAAATATTAAAAAATAAAAAAAATATGGGGGGTGGGTATGCCACCTGGGGGTACTACCCCTGGGGTGCTCCAATGTTAAAATCCCTATGATAGAGTTTTGCGTTTAGCTGAAGTGCACATGTACATCTGTACTTAGAAAGTTTGTTGCAGTTGTCAGCTGTCATTGGATGATTATGAAACTTGGTACACTTGTTTCTTATGATTAGAGGATGTACCTATGCTATTTTTAAGAAGAAATATTAATTTTCCTCCAAATTATGGCAAATGATAGAGTTTTCTGTTTAGGTAAATTGTACATGTAGGCCTCTACATGTATACATGTACATGTACATGGTAAGTATGCTCCAGTTGTCAGCTCCCATTGGATGATTACGAAACTTGGTACACATGTTTCTTATGATTAGAGAATGTACCTGTGCTATTTTTGAGATGAAATATTAATTTTTCTCCAAATTATGGCAAATGATTGAGTTTTGCGTTTAGCTGAAGTGCACATGTACATCTGTACATCACAGTTTGCTGCAGTTGTCAGCTGTCATTGAATGATTATGAAACTTGGTACACATGTTTCTTGTGATTAGAAGATGTACCTGTGCTATTTAGGAGATGAAATATTATTTTTTGTTCAAATTTTGAGGGTTTTGTCTAAGTAATCTGCCAATAAAAACATGTACACCTGTACATGGAAAGTTTTCTGAAGCTGTCAGCTTTCATCGGATGAGCTTTCATCGTTTGATACTTGCTACCCAAGTTCAATGTGATTCGAGGATGTGCATGTGCTATTTAAGAAATATGACATTAAATATGAATTTTGGTCCTAATTATTGCAGTTCAGATTTTGTACATTTCCATTGATAAGATTTTTGTTGGCCAAAAATTTACATGTAGATCTGTACATGGAAAGTTTGTTGAACCTTTCGTGGGATGATTATAAAACTTGGTGGACACGTTTCATGTTTTTCTAGGTCACAGCTCTCTCACAGTAATCCCACACGAGACTGCAGGGCATGAATTTACCACAAAACTTTACTAGACCATCGGGCTGGTATATTTCATTACACAGAGCTGAAATTCTTGAATTATAACCAGCCAGTCGGGCTGTTTAGCTAGCCTCAGAACTAAATTCAACCAGAGCTAATGTTCTAAATTCACTAGCCACGGGCTGCCGGGCTTGTGGGAATTTCGAGCCCTGGACTGACCTATCCAGCCTTATTCCCAAATGGCACTGGCCTATCCAGCAGTAATGCCACACGGGACTGACCTATCCAGCAGTAATCCCATACAGAACTCAACTATCCAGCAGTAATCCCAGACCGGACTGGTCTATACAGCAGTAATCCCATTTGGGACTGGCCTATCCAGCAGTAATCTCACACAGGACTGACCTATCCAGCAGTAATCCCAAATGGCACTGGCCTATCCAGCAGTAATGCCACATGGGACTGACCTATCCAGCAGTAATCCCAGACTGGACTGGCCTATCCAGCAGTAATCCCACATGGGACTGGCCTATCCCGCAGTAATTCCACACGGGACTGGCCTATGCAGCAGTAATCTCACACGGGACTGACCAGAAGTAATATGACACTGGACTGCAATATGCAGCACTAATCCCACATGGCACTGACCTATCCAGCCATAATCCTACATGGAACTGACCTATCCCACTGTAATCCCACTCAGGTTTAGCCTATCCAGCAGTAATCCCACATGGGACTGACCTCTCCAGCTGTAATCCCACACTGGATTGCTGTATGCAGCAGTAACCCCACACTGGACTGCCTATGCAGCAGTAGTCCCACACTGGACTGTCCTATCCAGCATTAATCCCATACGAGACTCATCTATCCAGCAGTAATCCAGACAGGACTGGCCTATCCAGCAGTAATCCCACTTGGGACTGGACTATCCAGCAGTAATCCCACAGGGGACTGGTCTATCCATCAGTAATAACACACGGGACTGGTCCATCCAGCAGTAATCCTACACAGGACTGGCCTATCCAGCAGTAATCTCACATGGGACTGACCTATCCAGCAGTAATCTCACACTGGACTGCCCTATGCACCAGTAATCCGACGGCACTGACCTATCCATCCTACATGGAATTAACTTCTATGCCAGTAATCCCACATGGGACTGATGTTATTGTCTGTACCAGATAATCTATTCCAGACATTATTGTCTGTACCACATCACCTATTCCAGACCTTATTGTTTGCTCTACACATGTATGCTTTCAATACTGCTGCACCTTCGGCGGATGACCCCGCAAGGCGAGATGTTGGGGTTCTCAGAACAAAGGTTACATGCATGGAAAGTTTGCTGTATGCTTTCAATACTGCTGCAGCTTCAGCAGATCATCCCACAAGGCGAGATTTTGGGGTTCTCAGAATGCTTGTTTACTTAGATAAGGCCCTCGGGTCAAAAGATGCTTTTTCGAGGCAATAACACCCCATGGTTGACCTGGCATGTCGTGCACACCCCAGGCCATGGTAAGAATAGGCCTTGGCACCTCAGACAGCTTGTCGTAAGAGCCGACTAACTGGGGCACCCGTGAGGTTCCCAGGTGCGAAAGTGGGTAGGACCCCACCCGTGGGGTTCCCGGGTGTGAAAGCGAGTAGGACCCCACCCGTGAGGTTCCCGGGTGTGAAAGCGAGTAGGACCTCACCCGTGGGGTTCCTGGGTGTGAAAAGGAATAGGACACAAACGTCGTGATATGACTGAAATAGAGTTGGAAGCAAATTAAATCATATTCACTCACTCTCGAGGCGATAACCCAGTGAATTTATCAGATTTTAACCGTCGTCTGAGTGAAGGGTTAGAAGAGGCTTGGACTAACACTGATATCTGATGATGATTGATCCCATGATAACTTCTATTATGTCTATATATATTCTTTCTTGGAATAAGACGAGTACCTATCAGCTCTGTGACACTCAATGATTCTCATAATACTGTGTATCATGTATGTGTTCCACATCTTTGTTGTAGCAATCAACGTGGCTGGGAAGAACTTTTATCTGCAAGCTGATGGTGAAAAGGATCTGCAGCATTGGATGGAGGCCATCACCAATGCCAGTAAAATAACAGTCAGTATATATTACTGTATGTCTCCCATTTCAAGCCTAGCTTGTTTTCGGTAATATATCAGAGCCAATTTTTCTGAGATTAGTTGGGACTGGGCTGAATGATGTCATAGTTCAACATTCAGTATTGTTTTTGCAACAATTTATATTGATTTCAAATTGTTCAAATTTTGAAATGAGTATCAAAAGTTACAATTCACAAGGGCTGAATTTATAGGATGGCCTAAAGTCTGTCAGATGGAATAATTGCCACTGCTTACTTGTAGGGAATGATTGCATTCACATCTACAGGTGTTTAAAAACGTCAAAATATTCAGTTTTTTTACCCCTCAGGCAAATTTTGCTCGAAGGGTATTGTCGTCGTCAGCGTCGTCTGTCTGTCCATCTTCCTTGTGAACACAATATCTCAAGAAGAATTATAGCCAGGCATTGTAAATTTATACCATGTATGCATCTGGTGAAGGGCCAGAAGCCTATTGAAAATGACCGACCTTGACCTCTTTTTTCAAGGTCAAATTGCAGTTTGAATGTAGATTTGATGCTGCTATCACCATATCTCTTACAGTATTATAGCCAGCCCTTGTAACTTAAGTTCAATGATGTACATGTATCTGGTAGTTGATCAGTTGCCTAAAAGTTGAATCTGCCACTTGCACATTATTTTTGTCACAGACCTTATGAAGTTAGTAAACTTGGATTGCGCGAGTATTGATTTGTTTCTGCAATGTTTAAAAGAACTCTCCATGTACATTGTACAAGTTATGATCGACAAGTGCTTTACAGTAATTGGGTTATATGGAATAGGAAATTCTAATTTTCAATCACTTGGTAGTGTGTTTATCTACACTGCTATTATCAACTTGCCATCTGCAATACACACAATTCAGTATATTGTCATCTAGATACATGTAAACTGTAGCCTGAACACATATCCTATTTCACATTTTAACATTTCATCACAGACCACATCAGGCTCCAAATTCAGGTCAAGTTGTGGTGAAATGTCCTGCATCAACCTATTAATAGTCAGCCATTCTGCATACTATCCAATGAATTTAAATCAGTTTGTGCTGGGACATTTTGTGGGTATCATGTAAGTTACTTTACTTTCAATGCTGTTTAATAGTTTATTCAAATCCCCGTACCATATGTTTTGTTATTCAACAGACCAATTTCTTTACTGGTTTTAATTGTTTAAGTTTTGTACTACTGATAGTAACATAGTACTGATACTGTAGAATTGGGTCTCAAACTAAAAGCTAGTGAACTATCTGGTAGTGTGAATACAATTATTCCATGTTGAGTACAATTTGTTTCCATGTATGGTGGAATGTCTGGACTTTCAAATGAAAATGTGTTATACATGTACATATCTCAGGTTTGAGGAACAAACATGGTTGCAATTAAGATATAATCAAAGAAATTTCATTAAAATTATTGGATCTAAGTATTTTACAAAATTAGCTTAAAAAAAGACCTTCCTGGTGGGAACTTTTTTCTTTTGGGAGAAATCAAGTGTATGGAAACAGAGCCCACATCTAACAGTGACTCAACAGTGACATGTTTAAAGGGTCTTAATTTATTTTCTTCGGGTAGAATTTATTTAGATAAAGTAACTTTGATCATAATGTGAAAATATGAGCACATACTTGAAGTTTTCCTCCAGTGTTTTCCCCTTTCGAATATTGACTATATCACTTTGGGATATAATTTAAACAAAAACATTGTATTTATGAACAAAATGTGTCTAAATATTTCTTGTCATTTCAAATCTTTCTCCATTTTGATTCCCAGAATCACTGCCACGAAGTGTGTCGGTGTTTCACAGAATCACATTACTCCAAAACCATTCATTCAATCTCGTCACTTCAAATCTTCAACATACGGTAATTTCCCTATTAATTCGCGATGTAGTGATGAAACTCACCACTCCAAAAATTGGCTACTTTCGAATTATTTGTTGAGCTAATTCCAGAAAAACGCGAGTGTTCGAATTAAATGTCGCGCCGACTTTCACGGAAGATCCAGACTGGTGGACCGCTTTGCCGTGGTCGTAGTGATCGTATTTATTACCGTGTATTAACTTTGATATCTCATCATAGTTTCCATAAAAGGCAGTGTATGATGTCAGAAAATCTCCTCTACCCTGATAAAGGCGTCTAATTTTATTCGAGGAAGTCCAGCATATTGATCGAGTGACAAGTTCAGCAGCCCGTTTAGCAAGATCATGCAGATTTTTGAGCTGACGTCCGTAAATTCGCGTCCGTAATAACATCGTAAAACTAGGCCAAAACATTGAACGTATTTCTTCCTTTTTGTTCAGTATTAGCTATGATCTATATTATGAAACCTAACTGACATGGAATTGAAAGAATATTCTGGAAATATAAAACTATACACGTAACACATATTAGAGTATTTCAGTGCTCACAAAACCCGGTCGACAATGGCGACTAAAAAATGACAACTGGCGACTGAATTTTTCAGTCACTCGCCAATGTGTCGATTAAAAAATAGAGTAACTCGCCAAAGTGGAGAGTGAATTTTTGATTAATGAAGTGTTTAGTCGCCAAAGTATTTTTGTGTTTAGTTTATCAGGCAGCGAAATCCAATCAGGCCTAAAATATACAGGAAATAATGACAGAATAATGCCGACGATACAGACATGGGGAGGCTTAGTCTATTTATAGCGACCACGTGGTCTGATGTAATATCCGCGCTCTTGAAACCATGTGCAGGCGTGACACAATAACATCACGTGCACGCCCTAGAAAAGTTAATCCACGACCCGCTGACTGTTCTCAGCCAATGAAATCATCGTAGTAAAATTAACGTAAACAAATTCTATGAAACAAACTTGGCGGGAATTTGCAAGTTCAAGGTCAAGACTCCAAATGGTCCGTCAATGCGATGGTATGCCTGAAACAGGACATGTGCGTTTTGACTTTAGTGTCGCTTCTAAAACAATTGTAGTCAAGTAAAACCAGCTCAGTAAATTTAAATGTTGAAAGACACACGTCATGTGGTAAAAGATCGACTTTTCATTCAAGCCCTTTCGGATTTTTTACCGTATATATTTTTTCCGACTGCGGCGAAACGCGATCAAGTTAGGATAAAATTACAGGACTGCGGAGTTAATTGAATCAATTTTTTTCCTTATGGACTGTAAGTAACAGTAATTCAGTCTGATTATATTGTACCATTCCCTGTTGTTTCTCTGCGTTTACAAATAATAGCATACGGTGATATACTATATGAGATTCTAGTAACATATTCACTTTACTTTCATCGGCACGAACTCCGTGGCGAAAACGGGAGTGTTCGAATTTATTGTTTCACGGGTATATTGAAAATGCTCCCGTTTTCGTTTTATTAGGATGGACAAAATCACGACAGGGGAAAAATCGGCCGTTTTCGAATTAAATTTGGAAGGTGAATTAATAGGGAAATTACCGTAATCTCAAATATCTATCCACTGTCAAATTTTGAGACCACTGTTTTAATTTCCAAGGCCACAGCACCGTAAAAGTCAGAAGCACTCCAAAATTCAGTTTACTCATATTTCTCATTTCCCATGTCAATATCAGAAATTAAAAAAACTCTCAATTGAAGTTGCCTCAAAATTTTACTGAATTGAGCAAATAGTATTTAAAAACTCAGACCACTCAGCAAAGTTTATTTTACTTTTTTCTTTAAATCTAACCTGATTGCATTGGTGAGCTTATTTGTCTGCTTAGGGACAAAGTTCTACCAGAAGGATTTGAAATAATGGCTGAATTAAGATAGAAGATCATACTTGTATAATGGTATATTGATTTGTAAGTTCTACTTCAAACATTTAAAAAATGTTTAATTTGTGAGAGGTATCATGTACATATGAATCCGGGAACTTATGTTCATCT
>JAVTVY010034452.1:0-15466 GCA_036873755.1 Hanleya hanleyi
TAGCAAACGTTTGCTGAATGAATCACCAACATCACCTCTAGTGTATGCTTGCTCACGTGTTCCATCCTTTTCATACTGAACTATTCTCATTTGTGTGCCTTTCCCCCGTATGCTTACCAATATGCTTTTTCAGCAAAAGTTTACTGAATGAGCTATATTCGCAAATTGAACATTCGTGTGGAACATCGTGAGAATGCACATCCGTGAGCCTTGTTAGCACGATGGAGGATGATCTCTTGTGAGCTTGAGCTTTATTAGCATGACTGAGGATGATCTCTCGTGACCACTGTCAGCACGACTGAGGATGATCTCTTGTGAGCTGTGTTAGCATGACTGAGGATGATCTCCCTTGAGCTTTATTAGCATGACTGAGGATGATCTCTCATGAGCTTTGTTAGCACGACTGAGGATGATCTCTCATGAGCCTTGTTAGCAGCACGACTGAGGATGATCTCTTGTGAGCCTAGTTAGCACGACTGAGGATGGTCTCTTGTGAGCCTTGTTAGCACGACTGAGGATGATCTCTCATGAGCCTTGTTAGCACGACTGAGGATGGTCTCTGGTGAGCCTTATTAGCACGACTGAGGATGATCTCTCGTGAGCCTCGTTAGCACGACTGAGGATGGTCTCTGGTGAGCCTTGTTAGCACGACTGAGGATGATCTCTCGTGAGCCTCGTTAGCACGACTGAGGATGGTCTCTTGTGAGCCTTGTTAGCACGACTGAGGATGATCTCTCATGAGCCTTGTTAGCACGACTGAGGATGATCTCTCATGAGCCTTGTTAGCACGACTCATCTCTTGTGAGCCTTGTTAGCACGACTGAGGATGATCTCTCGTGAGCCCTGTCAGCACGACTGAGGATGATCTCTCATGAGCCTTGTTAGCACGACTGAGGATGATCTCTCGTGAGCCTTGTTAGCACGACTGAGGATGGTCTCTCGTGAGCCTTGTCAGCACGACTGAGCATTTGCGTGTCTTCTCCCAAAATGGTTGTGCTTTGTCGCATTCGGTCAATTTGTCGCATGTTCTTGCATTGTCATGTCGTCTGTTTGTTCTGTTCTCCCTTCTTCTTGCTCTTTCCCTTCGTCCTCTTGCCCTTCTATCTTTTCTTAAGCTGTAGTTGTCTTTCTCCAAGTTATCACATATTCTCCTGCCATCTTCTTGTGTGGTCCTAGGACAAATTGAACATCGCTGATGCCAAAGACCAGATAAATGTTCAGCAGCAGCACTAGCACGTCCTTTCGGCCTACCTCTGCCTTTTCCTTCAGCAGCACTAGCACTTCCTTTCGGCCTACCTCTGCGTTTTCCTCCAGCAGCAATAACACTTCCTTTCGGCCTACCTCTGCCTTTTCCCCCAGCAGCACTAGCACTTCCTTTCGGCCTACCTCTGCCTTTTCCCCCAGCAGCACTAGCACTTCCTTTCGGCCTACCTCTGCCTTTTCCTCTAGCAGCAATAACACTTCCTTTCGGCCTACCTCTGCCTTTTCCTCTAGCAGCAATAACACTTCCTTTCGGCCTACCTCTGCCTTTTCCTCCAGCAGCAATAACGCTTCCTTTCAGCCTACCTCTGCCTTTTCCTCCAGCAGCACTAGCACTTCCTTTTGGCCTACCACTGCCTTTTCCTCCTCTTCTTCACTTTGCTGTCCAATGCTTCGGTGGCTTATCGGTTGAAATTCCATTTGCCAAATGGACATATGTCACATGTCTTGAGTTGGGGTCAATTTTGTACAGGATTGCTGGAAAGGGTTTACTGGGATGAATCCTACCCCCATTGGTTTTCTCCCCTTCATCTCTTGTTGTGGTGTTTCCAGGATTACCCTGAAAGTAGGAACAGAAATCACTCTAAGCCTGCAAATATAGCACAGGGCATTAACCTACTGTATCACCCCCAATTAGTGGATATGGTACATACCATGACCTTTTAGCCCATCATATCTGTATGAAGAGGGGCTATCTCACTCTGATTTGTAGAAGATTTATTAAAATGGCAGACTGAAATTTCACGTTACAAGCATGACCAAGACCATTTAACATGGAAAGCACTGTCATTTAGATGATGCCTATCCTATAATGGCCTCGCTTGGGGAGCTTCTTGAAATTAGGGCAGGAGTTCTTTGGAAGGAATGGCATATGCCGGATATCTAAATGGGATACACTATGCCCAGTTTGGTGTTCTAATCTGGATGGAGCGAAGTTCCAATTGCCAAATTCTCTCCATGCCATTACATGGTATGGCTTAAGCCTCCTTTGCCTGCCGAGTTCTGAAAATGATGCCATGGAGTTCCTAGGAGTTCGAACTTGGCACAACATGCCACTGTTTGGAATGCCTTATCCCAGTTCCTAGCATTACAAGCGTCTAGTCCGTCATTCATAATTCAGCCGTCGTCCATTAGAGAATATCCGCGTCCATAATCCAAAGACCTATTCCATATTCCATATAACAGTATTAGCACCAAATTCAAAAAGACAATCATAGTATACATAAACATAGGCTTGTTTCCTGCAAGAGAGAAGCGGTCAACAGTTTTCAATGATGCCGGCAAGACATCATGATGTTCCAAAAATATCAAATCCGTATCGCTGATCAGTATTCTTAATCCATAATATCCGTTGTAAAGTCGTCATCTAAAGAATGATGTATCTCAGTCACGCTTTGATTGTGACTGTTCATATGAGTACCATGAGGATCTTGAAGTTCTTGGGTTCATACGGCCCCTAGCCTCGGGTTAAGCGGAATTAGACACAAGTTACGAAATGTAACGCCATAGATCTTGCACGCTATGCTCGTATTTTGCTATCAGCATGCGATATGTATCGCCAAATTTGAGAAACTTTGAGTGGAGGCGCTTGGGGGTGTAGCCCTAATTTCAAGAAGCTCCCTTAAATCTCCTTCCATCTATCATTATTCTGAAATGACTCTACCTGTTCATCTCTATGAATGATGTGTTTAACCATCTGAGCAGCCAGTCATACTGTGCATCTTGACATGTATCTCACTGTCCACGCAGCCATCCATTAACTGTCTTTGCCGCTAGACGTCATGTTTGACAGTTCAAGCAGCCCGGCATATTGTCCAACTGCTTGTGTAGCTGGACATGTTTCACAGTCCAATCAGCCAGACGTGTACATTCAACTGCCTGTGATGCTGGATATATGTTTTACTGTTCAAGCAGACAGAACTATATATGTTCAATTTCCTGTGTTACAGGCATGTTTTACTGTCTTTGCAGCCAGACATGTATGTTCAACTACATGTGTAGCTTGACATATTTCACTCTTCGTGCAGCTAGACATGCTAAACTGCCTCTGCAGCTAAACATTTCACTGTGCGTGTCCATGTAGCCAAATATATGTTCAGCTGTTTGCACAGCTAGACATGTTTCACTGTCCATGCAGATAGACACATTGATGTTTGATTGACTTCGTAGCTCGACATGTCACACTGTCCAAGCAGTCAGACAAATATTTGTTGTCGTGCAGCTTGACATGTCTCACCATATATGGATCCAGGCATAAGTGTTGTTTCACTGTTCATAGAAAAAGTCATGTATGTTATTTAAATGTTTGTGCTAGACTGTTTCACTGCTCATGTGTAAAGGATGAAGATTTTTAGGCGCTATCAGGACTCGATCCGGGGTCACAGTCACAATCAAAGCGTGACTGAGATACATCATTCTTTAGATGACGACTTTACAACGAATAAGATTAAGAAAACTGATCAGCGATACGGATTTGATATTTTTGGAACATCATGATGTCTTGCCGGCATCATTGAAAACTGTTGACCGCTTCTCTCTTGCAGGAAACAAGCCTATGTGTATGTATACTATGATTGTCTTTTTGAATTTGGTGCTAATACTGGAATATGGAATAGGTCTTTGGATTATGGACGCGGATATTCTCTAATGGACGATGGCTGGATTATGAATGACGGACTAGACGCTTGTAATCTTACTTGTCACACCAGCGCTCTACCGACTGAGCTAAAGGGAAATTCCCACTAGCTGTAAGCTGGTACAAGCACTGGTACAAGTGCCTCCCATTACACATGAGCCACCATTGATTTCAGACAATGCATCTGGACAGGTTTCACTAAACATGCACCCATAAGTGCATAGATATGTTGTCAAGTTTAGAGGGGCGGGGGCTTCAGCAGTGGCGAGTATGAATCGGCATAGGAATTATTTAGAAATTTAAATGGTAGATTGGCATTCAACATGCTCGCTGTGAGCACTTGAGCGGTGTAAGATTGCAGCAATTGAACGTTAAATTAGTGCCAAAATGTCTTATAAGAGTGGCGATCACCAAAATAGTTATGGAAATACACTGATACAAGCTGAAATTTTATCATTCATTTAAAGAAATCATAAAACAAGCTTATTTCTTCTTTTTATTTTTGGCTCAAGCTAAGCTAGCCATGTGTCTCAGTGTCTTTGAGACTCCCTAGTTTGAAATGAAAGTTCCTATATTCTGAAAATTTAACATGGAAGAGATAGGAGTGAGACATCCTATTGTCAAGAAAAAGTGGGAAAATGTGGAATTTCAAATCCCAGCTAAAGGCCTGGCTCAACCCCCACACACACATCCCTCTTGCCTACGCCCTTGACTCAGGTATATTTCATGCTAGACATGATGAAGTAACCACTTACCATGCTTAGTTCTGGATGTGTTTGATGTGATTGAGGTTCTATCGTCTCTGGTACGGGTACATAGTGACAGACCTGTGCCTGGCCAGTATTAACCTGGGAGCCTCCAGTCAAATCTCCTGAATCCTTTACCAGTACGACAGTTGTAGTCAGCTTTACAGGGTCTTTCACCAGTACTATTTTAGCTTTCGCCCTGGGTAATGAACCAGTTACTGCCATAACATCTCTCGTCTTTGATATGTTTACATCTGATGGGGCAGGATCTGTTGGTAACTGGCCAGGGTCCATTACTGGAAGTGGTATTACCTTATTTTTCACCCTGGGTAGTGGTGAAGTTACAGTCATAAAATCTCTTGCCTTTCGTACATCTGGTTTGGCTGGGCCAGGGTTCTTGAGTGGTATTTTCTTATCTTTCTTCCTGGATCGTGGATGAGAAATTTTGGTCATACAGGCTACATCCCTTGTCTTTGGTACATCTTCCATGACTGGATCTGTTAATAACTGGCCAGGGTCATTTACTGGTAATACCTTAACTTTCTTCCGGGGTCGCGGAGAAGTTATTGGTGTCATACAAGAAACATCCCTGGGCTTTGACGCGTGCACATCTGGTAAGGCTGGAGCTGTTGGAAGTTGACCACTAACCATGGTCATATCTTCTGTCCTTGGGAAGTGTGTCGAATTTTCAGAAGGCTGAGTCATGGGAATTTTCCCTGCTCGTGGTACTGGTACATCAGTCAATTTGTTCTTTACATGGTCCTTTACCAGTACGACAGTTTTAATCAAGGTAACTGGGTCCTTTACCAGTACTATCCTGCACTTTGCCCGGGGTAACGATGACACCATTCCCTTTCCACCCGGCCCTTGTCTGTCTGATGAGGCTGCCATTATGACAGAAAGGGAATTTATTTGGTAGGCAGATTTCAGATTTCTGTTCGGAACTTCAACAGAAAATGTTTAATCCTGCAGGTTAATTAGCTGCTTCATTTAAATGGAGTTTTATCGAAACAGCAGTGCATCATGGAATATCTTCAAGTTTTAAAGCATTTGATTGGTCAATTCAAATTTTCAAAAAGAAATCCAGGATTTTCATTGGCCTGTGGTGAAAGTTGGAAGAAAATCCAGCCAATCATTTGAGTTTCTCCAATGGTTCATTCTCAATTGTCCACGACCATCCATCAATGTCTAATCCCAGTCGGATCATCGGTTTTGACATATGGTACCAAAGTTTAGAAATCAATCAAACAGTCTGTGAAAAGAAAAATATTCATCATTCAGACATGTGACAATGTCATTACTCTGGAACTGAGAAGACAGAAAAAATATTTTGAGAATGCTGTACGAGAAATTAAAATAGTCGGTGAAAGCTGTATGAACTGCAAATACTCCCTATCATGCCTATTGAAATGTTAGCCAAGTTTTCATGCATTCGTTTGTTCGGACTCCTGTCACTCAGCCATGCGTCCAATCCACTCACTTTGGGTGTCAGTTCATGACTGCATACCTATACATGTCTCTGTCTGGATATAAAACAATCCCGTACCACTTCTGTCCTCTATTTTTATTGATCCCCCCCCCCCCACCCTCTCAAATATTAGTTTAAATTCCAGCAGGGTCCGAAGCAATTTCGATTGGAATTTCAGGAATTAATTTTGATGTTAGCTGTGGGTAGAAGCAATGTTTCGGAAAGTGGATCGGAACTGGCGAGTCGCATGAGTGTATTGAAAACTGGACCTCCCCTGATGTTGATCATGACATTTGAAAACTCGCATTGAAATAGACACATACTTAATTTTACTTTGCAAAGCGTTATCTGGCATAACTGTAGGATTATATGGTTCGTGTAAACGATCACGTTTTTCACCTTTAAGGAGGTAGATGGGTCTTGGTGCAAATAGTATTACCGCTTCGGTTTCCTATAATTTTTCCACACTCTCTCCGTGACGCGCGGTAAACACTACGGTCATGCCAAAATTAGGACATGCACGTTGAAGCGGAACGAGAGTTGTCTGTACATTCATGGTCTGTTGAATGTCACAAATGGGGGCAATGTTTAGTAACTCAATAGAATACGAATAGATTTTGTATTATTGTTCTTAGCCCAGCATCAATATATGGGGGAAATAAGTTGTGAAAATTAACAGGTCATGGAAACTACTGTCTGTCTCACATTACGAGGGAATGGGATTTTCGGCAAAATTTTGAAGCCAGATTATATCAAAGCACTGAAAATTTTCACAATATCTATATGTAATTTGTTCATTTTTATTCTGAAATTTGTAGGAAATCTGTTCAAAATCAAGAAAATCTCCAATACCTCGCATGTTATTTTCATAGCGCACAGTCACAATGTTACAACATTGCACGCCCAACGTCATTGTGCTTTGAAAATAACATGCGAGGTATTGGAGATTTTCTTTGATTCCGAACAGACTTCTTACAAATTTCAGAATGAAAATGCACAAATTACATATAGATACATCATACAGTGGGGAATTTCACTTCTCTGAGAAGAACTGGCTCCGATATTGCCGAAAATCCCGTGCCTTCATAATGTGAGACAAACAGTAAGTTACGACTAACTAAGTTGCCTGTCAATTATATATTATACTGTAGAAGTGTGACTGTTAATTTAACCTGTTACTTTTGTGACCGAAGGCATTGGTATTGGGTTGAATCCTAGCTCCGGGGAAGCCTTTCTTCACGCAGAAATGCCCCATCCGGATCTAGGTTAATCCAGGATTGTGATTTATCTTGCCATTTTCAAATGAAATTATTCGCTTTGGCTTTCTCCCAAAATTCTTCTCCGTCCGTCATTTTGAATAGCATCGATTTTGATTTCCGAGACTCGTCTGTCCATTTCGCTGTGTAGGAATGAAGTTAAGGCCTTAGTGAACCGAGTTTTGCTGTTGTTGTTGTTGTTTTTACAGTGTATTTTGGAAACTAATTTCTAACCATATGACAAAGGATTTTAAACAATTTTTCACATATATCTTTATGTACCAACTAACTAAGATAAATTTGGGGAATTTATAGCGTGTATTATAATGTTCTTATACTTCAATTCTTTTCAACATATTTCTAAGAGCCATATATTCTTTTTATTTTCTATAGATCTTTTTGAGACAATGCCCATGCTGAGCCCTACATTCATTGGAAGAGAACGAAATATAAGCTAAGAATAAATAACACATCTTCATGAATCGTGTATTGTATGACGTAAAGATGACTCTGTCGTATTCGCTAGCCCCGTTCCTAGCTCTTCAATGCCAATAAGACACATTTTTAGACAGTGTTCCTATCAATTAAGGCCAGTTATTTTTACAACACAACAATAAAAGCGTAGAAAAAACTATGGCTCCGTTATCCGCATATGACACAACTTTACTATGAAAAAGAAAAAAAAATGAAAGCGATGTTAAGCTAACTATCTTTCTACTCTTGATATTTCGACAGCATGGAAATAGACCAGAAATCGATGGAGCAAACTGGTCGTCCCATTTGCACCTCTGGCTAACCAATTTCTGACAGTACAGCATGGAATGGTAGGGTATGCGGGTCAGCCCAATGATGCATCCTGTAACCATCTGGTCATCTGGTTCATCTTAACTCAGAAACTCTGGCTGTGACAGGTAAATATTGGGTAAGGGGGCGTGGCATTCCTATCACAGTTCAGATCGAAGGTAGGTTAAAATTTGGCGATAAAAACTGATGTTGCGAAAAGCGCCTTTTCGCTGACGAAATTAACGAAACGGGACAGAAAAAATATGCCAATTTGATACAGTTTGACCGACCTGAGCTTCTTTGTCCATGTACCATCTATCATGACTGTTTTGATGCTGACAAAATGTGATCAAATGTGTGAGAAAAACCTCGATGGATTTTAACGTTTTCGCGCCTTTCTGACATCTTGTAAGGATATGACCTTCGCTATTTTTATCTCGTGACCTTTCTGATCACGTGAATAAACACACGTCGCTATTGGTTTATAACCGTCTTGGATCAATTTCTTGATGACGTGATCCAAAAGGTCAACCCCAGTCATTAGGTGGTTATCATAGTGCTGGAGATGCCAAATCATATTATTTATTTGATAAAATGCTTTTTGTGCCTCTGTCTCAATCCCCCACTCCGTGTGCAGTTAAAGATCTCGAGCGACTGACGTCTTATTTAGTTATTCCATTTCAGGCTCTATCAGTCATTCAGACTAAGGAGTCAGATTCAGCAACAACAACCAAAAAAATAGACTCCTTAGCCGATGTTTTCGGGCTAGATTACCCTGGGATCGTGTGTATCCATTTTCAGACTACGTTCGGCAACTACAACGGGGATTCCCCCGAAACAATCCACGTGATGTCGCCAGCCAATCAGGTAAACTCTACGGACGTGACCCCAACGTACGTAACCCGCCAGTATCGAGTCACGTGCTGTTCTAGCTACTTCTTCAGAATTACTGACCTACAACACCTCTTGGATGATACAAAAGTTATTCATATCTGTATCTCTTGTAAGCCGAGGCAATATATATTTCAGAAGCAGGCCCGTACGCAGTGGGGGTTCGGAGGGGTCCCCCCCCCCGCTGCCCTTGAATCGGACGGAGTTCCGCCTCAACAGTCCAAGAATAAAAAATATATCATGCGAGGCTGGTGTGCAGGCCACCGCGACCGAAACACGCAAAACGACCGAACCCCCTCCCCCCACCCCGAAGACTTACACACTCTGCAGGCAGGGGAGACTACCAGTATTAACAATATGGCAATATTAGTTGTCTCCCGTTAATTTACTCTTCAAATAGAATAGTTCGAAAAAGTTTTTTGGTTGATTTGCTAGTTTTTTGTTATTTTTTGCAATTTTAGAACGGTTGAAAACTGAAATAATTGTGGAATGTTTCAGCTCTTTTGAACCTCTCAAATACTCTAGAATTCGTTAAATGGAGTCTTAGGATCTCAAATTTTCCCGGGTGGGGGAGGGGGAAGTCTGTTCTCCCCGGATGACGACCGAACAGTATACGGTAAAGTATCGGATATCGCTCCCCGATAATGGCGACACACGATTCGCAAGCCATGTTATGGATGGCGAAGTGTACGCAAATGCCCAATAATAACCGATCGACAATCCGTATGGGCATAAGGAGATTTAGAATCTCAGAGATAGAGATCCACAATTACAAATATGCATACTTGTAATTTGGTGATTGGGATACATTTCGGCACTTTCATATCGTCAAATCTACGACTACTTTAACAAACTAGATCATGTTTAAAATATGGATGGAAAGCTGTTTTAGTAGTAGTAAAAGGCGAAAGCTCCATTAATTCGTGCGGTGGTGGAGTGAAAGCGTAGGGACCTTGGACCTCGGACCATCGATGTCACTTCTGGTTAAGCGACTCGCGGGTGGATAAAAATAGGACTTGGAAAACACACGAGCATCTCGTAAGAAAAGCAACAAAAAAATCCGTAAAACTGGACCTTACACTTGGGCCTATATGGACTATACATAGCCCGAATGTGTCGTGCATTCATGGTGTCGCATTGCAGATCTCGTAGTATAGAATAGGACTGAGGTGCTGTCCACGTTGCTGATGTCATGGTGCGCATAAAAATTCGGCGGGTAGTTGCGATAGGGCATTTTGGGGTACGCATGGGAATGTTTTGGGGGAACTTAGGGCCACCGACCTGGGCCAGAATGTATGGTGCTTGATGTCGGATTGAAGCTCTCGGCGTGTAGATTACGGCTGGGGTGCTGTCCACGTTGATCGTCAGCTATGAATTCCTACCAAATCGGCTATCAATCGGCTACCAATGGCGTACACATTGGATCGATTTAGACCAGTTTGAACCGGTTTTACCAAAATAGATCGCCAGCTAGCTCTATAAGATGTGAGCGGTCTGACCGTATCAGCAGAAACTCTGTCAACCACCATGACTTATACGCCGCCATGAATCTACCAGCCATGAAGCTGCCTCCTCGTATAGCTGTACGATATGCACACAGTCGATTTAGCGCCCTGATCATTTATATTGCCACGAAATTACAGTGCATGGGCCAGCCACGAAGGAGAAATGTGAGAAATGTGCACACCGCTTCAAACGCCTAAGTCATTGAAGCGTCACCAACGTGTAATCCATGGGCATTCACGCTGTAGGGATTGACCCGAGAGTCCAGGAGCCAGTCTTTCCATCAAGTAATGGCTGTACAATCTGCAGGGCGATATTTCATCGCTCGGATAATTTACGTCGCCATGAAATAGCACACCATGAGACAACCGGGCATCCGTGTGAGAATTGTGATCGACTCGTCAAAATCTCCAGTTCAATGAGACGCCATGATGGTTTCGTCTCTGTACATTACAATGTGTCGCAGATATATCTGGGGGTTGAATATTCCGTAGAGGTGTGCGTCGAGACAGAGGGACCATCTACCCATCGCGTAAGGGTTGAGGAGCCTACTGAAGCTAATCCCCGACCACCTCACCGGCTGAGATGCATCCACCAACCTCCCAACGCAAGAAACGCCATTACGCGGAACTTTTGGCATACTATGAGTGTATGACGTGACAATATTGGTACGTATATATTTAGCAATCTAAGTATTTACTGGGAAGTGCCATTAAAATATCACATAATCTGGCGATATAAGATTCGAGGCAGAGCAGTCAATTTGTTTTCATAAATGGGAAATGTCAATTTATTTCTTATCAAAAATTTAAATCGAGGAATCGTTATGCGTAGTTGTATTATGCACGAATAACATAAGCCAATGAACTCTATTTCTCAGAAGACAGCTGATCTTTTCAACTTGATCTACTTTGAAATGTTAGTTTTTAAAACGTAATATTTTAGCTGACTCGTTTTATCTATTTCCATCAAGTTAATCTCCCACATCATGCGCGTCGCTAGGATTTTTCAAAGGGGGGTCGATTATCATAGCACTTTAGGCGAGGGTCCAGGGGCCGCCTAGGCCCCGGAAGCTCCGGGATCCCAGATCGCCGGAGATCCGTTCTAAGTGTTTTCCCGGAATTAAATCTGAACATAATGTATGCAGATTTAGGGTTATATTATACAGCTCTGAGACCTTAGATGGTCTGAGATGCATTCTGAGCGATTTCCAACAATCAAACTAACATTTGTCAAATATCAGTATTATATTTTATTCTCTTGTCATCTTGAAAACACAATAATAACGCTTTTGGGCTTATATACCTCGTAGGCTAACCCAGTGGCGTCGGAACGTAATTGAAAGTTGGGGACCACTATCACAGCCCAACAGGCGGGGGTCCAGGGGCCGCCTAGGCCCCGGAAGCTCCGGGGTCCTAGATAGCCGGAGATGCGTTCTGAACGTTTTCCCGGAAATAAAACTGATCATACTGCATGCACATTTATGATTCTATTTTCACGAATTTTTTTTCGCAATTATAAGCATGCATCGATATTGAAAACATCGCACCTCCTGCCTTCATCCATTTGACGTTCTAGTTATATTTAAAACATACAAAACGATAACATATAGTTCTTGGGAGGGAAACGAATATGCCTACAGATACGATTCATTCACGCAAGGATAAAACAAGGAAATCCTCACAGCCCAACAGGCGAGGGTCCACGAGCCGTTTAGGCCCCGGAAGCTCCGAAGTTCCAGATCTCCAGAGACAAGTTCTAAGAGTTTTCCCAGAAATAAATTCGAACGTAATGTATGCAGGTTTATGGTTCTATTTTCACGTATGTTTCGCATTTATAAGCACTCATCGATATTGAAAAAATCATACTTCATGCCTGAATCCATTTGACTGTTTAGTTATATTTATCACATAAAAAGAACACATAAAAAACCGATGACCTTTACATGATGGAACATTAGAACCAATATGATAGCGATTCATTTACACAAAGCTAAAATGAACAATCGTCACAGCCTGACAGGCGAGGGTCCAGGGGCCGCTTAGGCCCCGGAAGCTCCAGGGTCTCCGGTTACCGGAGATGCGTTTTACCCGTTTTCTCGGAAACAAATCTGAACACAATGTATATAGATTTATGGTTCTATTTTCACATTTGTTTCGCATAAACCCGCATCGATATTGAAGAATATGGCGGACTCCATTTGACTTCCTGGTTTGACACAAACAAAACGGGCCTTTTACACACCACTACACGTCTTGGCACTCTATCTGTAATTTTTATGTTTTTTTATTTTATGTTTTTGTTTTTGTTTTCTCTGTTTTTGTTTTTTGTTTTTTTGTTTTTCTTTTGCTTTTTCTTCTGTTTTTTTTTTTGGTGCGGCCAAGGGGGGGTCGTTCGCACCGGACGACCCCCCCCCTAGCGACGCCCCTGCACATTAATGACCTTTCGTCTGACACCACCGAATCTGCTGTTGTTGAAAATTCATTTTGTTATCTACTGTCAAAGATCATGCCATAGGCCAATATTACCCTAACTGACTTAACAAGTCCTTCTCATATATTGGATTATTTGCTCCCTCTCTTACTGAACGGCCTTCAATAATCTTTCTATCTTCATTGAGAGAGAAATGTTATCGTTATTATCAGATTTCGGGTTAGACTTGAGCGATTTCCCTGTACACGATCCACACTGAGCTTGGCATGTACACATGTTTCTGGATATAAAGCATCGGAAAATCAAGTTACAATAAATGCGGAGTAGAGCATCAATGTGAAAGAATGATTGTACTTTTAGCCCAAAACATAAGATTTGAAAGCTCTACCAGAGAATGAAAACAAACTGCATTTGGCTGCTTCTATGACAACACCTTCTTGGAAGGCTGTTTGGGCCGATCCTAACGCTGATTTTAAAGAGCTGTAACCATTTCTAACACCAATATATCTTGCGATAGTAAAAAATATTCCAGACAAAATCATGCACTTTAAGGCAAAGAAATGCGAGAATTGGACGCAAATATCTCCGAAACGTTCTCGGGTGCTATTTTAAAATACCCATGATATTTTTCAACAGGATTTTGCACAATGACTTAAAATGACGGCAAAATATGATGTCAGAAAGCTCCGGTTCGTTAATTCCTTTCCATTCTGTAAATAGGTCAAATCTATTAGTGGGGCCCCTGCATCAACCACCTCGCTGGGGGTCTAATAACACCCCAGCCACCAGTCAGATATTTGGACCGGATTCGGGGCCTTCGCGCACATCGCCGGAAGTGACATCATATATAGTAAAATAGATGTTTACCGAACATTTCGATTACTTTTCAAGTCTGCATAATACCTCTGTTGACCTAGCGTTAAAAACAATTATCTGGAGATAATTTTCCCTGTTTACCTGGACAGAGCATATGAAAAGTAGTTCGCTCATGTGCAACACTGAAGGAGTTGTTCGGCCGGATACAAACTGAACCGTGCGTTAGTTGGGTTTCCCCTAGACGTCATAGCAACGTAGTAACGGTCAACTTCCGCTATTGGAGGCAGGGATGGTAAATGAGCCTGCGAAATGGAGCATATACTGTGGGGAGGATGCCCCTGCATGTGGTTCTACCCCCAGGACAGATATGGTTAATTATGACGTCATTGTTACGTCGAAACTTTTTCTCAACTGTTTGGATTATTTTCATGTTCAAGTCTAAGCTTGAGCTTCATTTCGGTTCAAAAACTCTATCATTTTGATCCATCCAATGGGCGACTTGCACAATACCAATTATCTAATCAGCTTCTGCAATTTTCATTTCCTGTTTGTCGATTTTGGCACAGATAACCAATCAACTGTCATAACAAGTACTTCCGGTTTATCTTCTGGTCATTATTGTGCAAGCCTCCCATTATGTACAGATGATTACATTTTCTCCTACCTCTCCTATATTTCCGGAAAATTAGTATCACCGCCTCTCACTGCAAAATCGATGCTGCTACCATACGACCACACGAATGTTCGGTCTACTACCAGTAGTATAGAAAGGGCAAATAACTGTCCGTTGACTTTTGATCCTTGCATATCATTAAGCAATGATTGGACGTGATCTTTGGACCTGCGTATGCGCGCAACCAAAACCAGAACCTCGTGTGCACAAATTCGAAGGTCACTTCCGGTCACATGATTAAATGACATGTAAAGCTCAATGGTCAAAGGACATTTATTTATGCAGCTGGCGATCCGCCAGAAGCCTATCGAGAATGACTGACCTTGACTTACCGATACTTTATCTAGGTGAAATTTTAGTCTTTACAGTATATGTTGAATGTGTATAGTTAGGGTCTCAAATATGTCACTGGCGATGAACTTAGAGCCTACCCCGAGTCGACTGACATTGACCTATTTAGACAAGGTCATTTACTGTTTATTATGACATATACACTGTCAGAATTCTTGGGTACAGACGTGACGTACCCAAAATAGTTGGGTCAAAATGACCCAAAATGTTTGTGTCAAAATGGAATTTGACCTAAATTCTTTATGTCAGTCACGTTTATACCCATTTCCGTATTGGTGGAACTTAGCCTCTCACACAGAACGCACAAAAAGCCACCCGTGGGTAGCGTATGGCGATCAAGTAGAGAGTCGGTTACGAAATAGTGCCTTTGATAATCGAGCTATCCCGTCGAATTTTATTGTAAAATGAAGGTAATCTTAACCAAGAGAACATAATTCATTCAAATTATACAAAAGTATTTCTATGTTTCGTTGAATAATAGCAATCTATCCCCAGAACTCACCAGCTGGGCTAAGTTCCGACAATACGGAAATAGACGAACGCGAGAGTGGTTCCGCCGAAAATAATTTTTTTGTTGTACTGAGCATCCCATTTGGGATAGAGTACCAAACACATTAAAAGCAGAACAAATGGGAAAGTAAACAAACATGT
>JAVTVY010034453.1:0-14011 GCA_036873755.1 Hanleya hanleyi
ATATTCCAAACTCTATCTGTGCATTTATTTGCCATCAAAACTATTTTCCTGACATGAGAAATTGTTCAAGAAATCTTCAAGGTTTGTCACGTCCGAGCAACCGCATGTTGCAGACACAATCATGCCGATGACCGGGCAAGTCCATTTTCCGGAGAGTGGTAGTGTGCTAGGGGAGCTAATTCTTCCTTCTACTTTCATTGAATAAATATTGTGAGCGTGTCGTGGCCGAGTGGTTAGCGTGTTTGACTCTGACCCGGAGTGCTACAGCTGGCGTGGGTTCGCGCCTCGCCAGTGACCGCTTACATATATACTCGCCTATTCACAAGGCGCTGGGCTGATTCAGTGTCCAGGGTAAAATGGACTGATGGTGGAACTAGTTGCTACGCTAGACCTTCGCCAGCGGAGGCACTTGGGGAATAAAGTACCTGGGTGTCTTTCAGTGACCGCTATATAAACTCACTCACAGTAGTACATCGCATACACCTCTAGGAAGCTCACATGGTTAGACTATCACAGCACTTTCAGGATGGTAGTTCGTCCAAATTGTAGAATTGTCTTAATGTACTTTCATGATAGTAGGTCGTCCAATTGTAGAATTGTATAATAAATGTTCACTTCACAGCACGATAGTCGAGCTATAATAAATGTTGAGTGGTTCCAATTGATTGTATAATAATAAATATGTACTCCTAGCAAGGAGGTGCTCCTACACACAGGAGGGATTTATGATCTATGAACTATGCCGGATGAGTTACTTCCCCTAGGGCTCTGCCTCTCCTGTGGGTGAAAATGGACTTGCCCGGTTGGTTTCACAGCAATGTACGTCGGCTGCTCGGATGAGACAAGCTTTGGTGATTATTTTTAACAATTTATCATGTCAGGAAAATATTTTTGATGACAAATAATTGCACAGATAGAGTTTGGAATAAATGGTGAGTTTCGACAGCTAATGTGTTATATTAACTGATAAATCCACGAAACCCTCGCCGCAGCGTAATGTGAGACAGACAGTACGCTATGAAAAAAATTTGCGAAGTGTTTGCCGATATTCTACGAGATCACATAATAAGCCAACACACGACAAGTTTTCGCCTTTTCACTTAGACAGGGTTTGACATGGGGTATCATATCTTTCTCCCTGGGTCTGGCTGGCGAGCATTTTCTCGCACTGCTTCACGATAGGATTCACACAACATTTTCCCCAGGCGACATTTTTCCCACCCTAATATTACGATCTGCCGACAATCGCAATCGCTGTCATTTCCTCACCTTGAATTTTTTTTGAAGTTTGCACATAGGAGAGTTCTAGGAATTCAAGTGAGAATACTTTTTAGTTGAACAGATGTATGCAAACGTGCATTCTTTTCAGGCATAATAAATAAGAATAGATCATCAATATCACGCTCTTATGTTCTGTTTTCTGGCTGTTATGTATTTCTTGGCATGGTGTTATGTAGCCCTATCAGTATCGTCAATTTCCGGCAAGGCTATATATATTCTGTGCTTATAAAGTGGATAATCAATACATTTGAGTAGATTTTTTTCGCTGATAATGTATTGTTTGAAAGTTCAGTTTTGACTGAATCGTTATGAGTGAAATATTTTCAATTTTAAAGTTCAGTTTTGTCTAAATCGTTATGAATTAAATATTTTCAATTCAAATTCGACTGTCTAGTACTCTATCGGAATATATCGGCAGTGATCAAATAATAATATCAAATTTTTGCCTCTTTCATGCAGCGGGAATTTTTTATCACTTTTCATTTATTGGCATATAATCTTCTTGAGTTAAGATCCGAATAAATAACTTTGTTTATATTATACTCTTAGTTAAGCTGACTGAGTGATTAATCCGTAATCCCATGGTAAGTCATCTAGTCTGCTATTGTTTCACTCACCCAATTGTCTTCATCTTACTGCTCCTGCTCGTTGATTCATCTATGATCCCATGATAAGTCTTCCACAAACTATTGTTTCGTTAAAGATGTGTTTGATATTGATAATCTATTCTTATTTATTATGCCTGAAAAGAAGGCACATTGCATACATCTGCCGATGTTCAACTAAAAAGTAATCTCCCTTGAATTCCCAGAACTCTCCTACATGCAAACTTAAAAAACAAATTCAAGGTCAGGAAATGACCGCGGTTGCGATTGTCGGCAGATCGTAATATTAGGGTCGGAAAAATGTTGTGTGGGGATACTGTCGTGGGGGAAAATGTCGGTGGGGAAAATGTCGCGGGGGAAACTGTCGTTGGGGGATAATGTCATGGACTCGTTTGACATGTTGTTCAGGGATATTAACACCTTCGCACGGCAATGTCTTTTGATATTTTCTACAGCCTAACAAAGCCAGACTTTTCGACCAGATTAAACCCTTTGAAGTTCACTCCTTATGCCATATTTGAATACTGTTTCTCAATAAAATTTATCCTGTTGGGCCACGTGCTACCATGTGTAATTATTGTCCAGTGTTTGACCACACAATACTGGAATAAGTAACTGAAAATGTATTCCCAAATCTCACCAATTTCTGAACATTTTCAAATATAATGAGAGTAGAAGCAATTGATATTTCTAGTTCGTTACAGGGACATAGTTTTATTCAATCTAGATAAAGTACCAAGATGGTAAATTAGACGTAACGCTATGAAAACTTCTTGCGAAATGTTCGCCGATATTCCAAGAGATCCTGTAATAAGCCAATCATGACAATTTCTACCTTTTGTCTCTGACAATGATTGACATCCAATGTTCTAGGCCAATGTTCACTAAATTTCAAACAAGATCATTCAAATTACGACAAATTCATAACCACTGTCCTATTCCTTGAAGTGGATTGCTTCTGGGGGACACATGGGAGATGGGTAGCAAGTAGGCCTACTTGTATTTGTTCAGCATGAATTGAGCGGATCTTCTACTTAACACACCTGTAGTATTGTCCTTATATGTGATTCCACGTACATGGACCTGTGTTTAAAATTGTCCAGACTCTTAAGCTCATGGATTTTACCACTCAGGCTTTTTTACCCGAAGGGTATTGTCATCGTAAGCGTCGTCTGTCTGTCCGTCCATCTTCCTTGTGGACACGCTGACTCACAGATCACCAGTGTCTGTAGAGCCTAATTTTCAAAATTCAATTTTTTTTGTAGATTTGGTTAGGTTTTTGTTAGGGTTAGGATTTTGCTAGAGTATGTTTGTTTGGGTCATTGTCGCCATGTGACCAATAAGGTTAGGTGCAATGTTAAACTTCAAACAACCAACCATTTTATCAAGGTCAAATTCTAGTATTTGCTATATTTTTAGCCCACCATCACCAGTTGCTGGGCTGTTCAAATCACTTTTCATCTGTGGCCCGTCGTCAGTCCGTCCGTAAACAATTCTTGTTATCGCGATTTATCAGGAACTACTGCATGGATCTTTCTCAAATTTTGTACACATGTTCCCCTTGTGGTCTAGTTGTGCAAGATACCTTTTTTGGTCCGAATCGAAAATCCAACATGGCCACCAGGCAGCCATCTTGTATTTGTTATCTTGGATTCTCAGGGATACTGCATGGATCTTTGACAAATTTCGTACACAGGTTCCCCTTGGTGTATAGTTGTGCAGGATACCTTTTCTGGTCCAATTCGAAAATCCAATATGGCCACGAGGCACCCATCTTGGATTTCCCCATGAAACTTTGTTATTGCGATTTCTCAAGAAGTACTGCATGGATCTTTCCCAAATTTGGTACACAGGTTCCCCTTGGTGTCTAGTTGTGCAAGATACCTTTTCTGGTCCAATTCGAAAATCCAATATGGCCACCAGGCGCCCATCTTGGATTCCCGATGAAACTTTGTTATTGCGATTTCTCAAGAAGTACTGCATGGGTCTTTCTCAAATTTGGTACACATGTTCCCCTTGTGGTCTAGTTGTGCAAGATACCTTTTTTGGTCCGAATCGAAAATCCAACATGGCCACCAGGCCATATTGAAAAAAAAAAGAGTTGGTCCTTATCAGAAAATGGTCAGGACATCTTTGGCTACTATCATGCCAAGTTTCATGCTTTTACCTCGAAATGCACAATTCGGCTAGTTTTGTGGACGATATTGCTCCACTATGAGGGGAACATTCCCTTTTAACACATTATGAGCGACTTCACACAAGCACCGTACCAATTCCGCGTCCGCCCCGCGCACCAGGGCCCGGACCATCTCCGGTGGCGCGCTGCGTAACATGCGGAGCGCCGGCGCGTGCTTTCGTATCCGCGCAGACATGATGAGGAAGTGAATGGTTTGAAGTCCCCTCTCGTTCTTTTATTTGAGCGTGTACACCGTCTGGAACTCACCGGAAAAAATGTGGATCCGCAATCGAAGTGCCGAAGGTGTCTCTTGTTTCAAGTCGATGAGCAGGTAGCCGTGGGCCTCCTGGGTGGCATCTTCAAAGGCTTCCCGAACAAAGGCCGTGTTTTTAGGGTACATCTGTTTCGCCAAGTGCATAATTTGTGATGCGTCTCGGGTTTTTGAACAACACTACATACTGGGCATTCAAACTGATGTTCCTGTGCTCTTTGTACTTACTGAAGAGATTTTGGACGATGTAGATGATACTCAGCCGGCGATGATGACTTACTTTGGTAAAAAGCCGGGTCACTCGACTATCCGTTTCGGCCATCAGATCATCCACGACCACCAACGTGTCTTCTGGGGTATCCTCTGGGGGTAATCCTTCCACCAAGGTGAGTCCAGGCCTCCGTGCCAGTTCCTCGTACGCAGGCTGCCAATCTCCATTACACCGAAGGATGCGGGCCACGGGAGGAGAAATGAGGGCTGGCTCCCCAATGAGACGTTGAACGAAGTGTGTTTTTCCCGAACAGATGAGCGATGAGACACGTGAAAGGATGCTGCCACCGTGGATCCATGCACACTAGTTATTTGGTGTTTTGGGCTAAGCGTTCAGAGGCCCACCACCGTTGTCGCGGATCCCATCGGGGGTCGTAGTCGGGAGGGTGGGGGGGTACCGTTGCCGTGGTAATCGTGGTACAAGACATACTACAGGGTGGCGTAGGGGAGGTGTCGGTGCGATGGTCGGTGGTACCCTGCTGAAGGTAGGAATAGACGGAGTAGTGGTGGTAGGTGCTCCCAGAGCTCCCCTCGTTATGTTCCGCCGAGTCGGGAGGGTTTCCTTACCAGTAGTGGTAGGTGCTTCGAAGATGGTGGTGTTGTTGTTGTTGTTGGTAGCGTATTGACGTTGGGGTCCCACGGGTGTGGGTGAGGTGGTGGGTAGGCTTGATATCAGGTACGCCAAGTCGTAGAAGACACCTCCAAACAAGACACCCAGAAGCGCTAGTATACACACGACAGTACCGACTTGTCCTTTTCGAGTACGCAGCAGTAAAGGAAGTTGTGCACTATCCATGGTACAGCTCTAGACTGAAGGCTGTAGGAGACGTGAGGTAGAATTTATATCCGTTTCATGTCACGGGCTGAGACCCAGGAATTAAACGAGCTGAACCAACCTTGCCATTTGACGAAATGATAGGGGATGCCACGTCGACGTTCCGTTTTCAAAATATAGGTCAACCCTAAAATACCCGGCTGTTCCACTTCATCATTACACGGATGTAAGTCCGCGGATGTACAACAACCCGTATGTAAAAAAGATGAATGGAAAAAACCCACATACAGGTATTGCTAGAGGACCCGGATATAGGTCAACCCTAAAATACCCGGTTGTTCCCCCACCATCAATGCCCGGCTGTAAGTCCCTCTACATGTACAAGGTCCCGGATGTAAACAAGGTCTCGGATGAACGAACAGGTCAGTACATGCATTCCTATCATTCAATACGACCTTGAACTATCACGTGACCTCCCCGTGATAAAAAAAAAACCAGAACCAAGTACATCCCATACAGTCATACCCAGGTCACGCCCGATTCACGCAGACCGGAAGTGACGTCATACACCTGCGCACTCCCCGTGATGGAAAAACCTCAGAACCAAGTTAGTACATGCATTCCATACAGTCAGACGAGGTCAAAATACTCGCTTCTGATTGGCTGTCAAAGGTCACGATATGCAATTTTTTAGGTCAAAGGTCAATGAGACCTTTAATCCACTCTGTATACTACTAATGTATTTCCGCTCACATAGTCCTTGTTGTATTTCTCCCTTAGCAGGAGATAAAATATAGATCTAAATGAATTGACTACCACCGAAGGATCTCGTCTAATTTGAAGTGTATCTTCTGGCTTTTCATCTTAAGCCGATCTTCATGGCAACAGAAGTTGTACTGTTAACATGCGGTGTTACTGTGATGGCAAGGAGCCTGTGCCTGCAAGGAGTTTAAACATGGATGTCAATATGGATTCCTATCAGTGATGGGTGAGATCTGTATAGCCAACATGTACTACGAGCCTATGAGGAGTGCCAATCCCCCTTCATGTATAGATATATCGAGGTAGTGAATAAGCCTCAAGAAAACACACATTTCAGTGCATCCACATGATCATCATTTGAATTTATCCATGATTGCACTAGTAGACGGCTGCATAAACAGGCTCAATAAAATCCCAAATGCGAGGCCAGGAATTTTGACAAGCTAATAATTCTGCAATTTTAATCGCCTGCAGAACTATTATTTACCGTACTTAAATCATTGGTATACACTATTATGTTGTCTTGTCTTGTAGCTTTCAGTTTTCATTTTGTGTTTAGCCTTGTTCATTTTTCCTACACAAAGGACACGCAATTAATATACTGCAACACAAACAGTTGTGTTCAGTTAAATATATCCGTTTGTATGTCTGAAAAAAGAAGAAAAATTTGAAAATATATATGTTGGATGGTCTTCGAAATTTATGACGTCACTGTGACGTTAGTATGGCGGTCAGTGAGATATAAGTTGCATTGTTTGATACAGCATGGACCAAATACACGTTTTCAGCTCTCTATTCGCGAAGATGTGCTAGATGATGGAGCCAGAAAAATAAATTGCAGAAAAGAGATAGGGAAACTTTAGGGCGAATTTCGTCACAACAGTCGGATGGCCATGGTCATATTGTTTTGCTGAATGCCCATTGGCTGCTGTCGGTATTCCGGATGCACGAAAATCATCTATACTGATAGAATAAAGATACCAGCGAGATAATTCTAGCAACATGTTATATGGACTGGAGCAAATTTAACCTCATTTTGGACGACATAATCGCGTGTGATCATGGTAACCAATTACATATGTTTTTGTTCCTCAGATATATGCATGGACCAGTTCATCACCTTGAATTTCGATTAAATTTGGAGACACAATAACACATAGATCTGGAAATTATACTTTCGTTTTATAAATCTCGTTGACAATTTCATGATTGTTCAGACTTGCATTCATCAAAATTAGAAAGAAAATGGACTAGAATAGAAAATACCCTGCGTGTCCATGCCATATGGGAATGTCCAAATTCTCGCCCAGTCAAGAAGTTACTGAAACGCAATGCATATAATTACAAGTCCTTGGTTTTAAGTGCCCAAATATACGCTGTCGGTTTTCATTGTTCACAAACTCATTGACAATTTCGATCAGGTTGATGGAGTCACAAATAGAGTTTACACGGGCGAGGATTTCTTGTTTTATTGCTCGGAAATACATTAGAACGCCTCTCCGGCCATCTAAGACCCCTGGAGCTTCCGGAGCCTAGGCGGCCCCTAGACCCTCGCCTAATTGTGCTGTAGTAGCCCCCCCTCCCCCCCCAACCATCCATTGCTTCCGCCGTGCCTGCAAGCACGCTTATATTGTAGCTGTTCTTGTGGACACCTCTACTGGAATGATCAGACGGCTCATAATGCCTAGCATTCCATACACACAACGTGGTACTAATAGAAAAGCTAATCCTCCAATTGCAGGTGCGTCATATACTACAAGTAAAGTTTTATTGAACATTTCAGGAAACCACAAACATTCGTACAATATCCTATACTCTCTTTTTCCTGTCGGTGCTATTAGGGCAGATCTGTTGTGAAAGATTTAACTTCAATTTTGTTCGGGATTCTGTCGAAACCACAATTTTAATTCCCAGTGTTTCGTCTCGAATCATTGCCCCAACTGACCAAACTATCCGTCGGAGAAATTTATCAGTAGCAAAATATTCACGCGAATTGTGATAGAATTAAATAAGGCATTTTTTCAAGTACGATCATGAATGAACTTTTTATATCTTAGCCATGTTTCTTGTTAAGGACTAAATTCTGGTATCGGGGAAAGTAACAAAAAACTTGCGTGGTCGATTTATTGTCCCGAGACAAACAGAACGACATTTGACCGAGTTTCAACCAATTGGGATGAACAGATCTGGTATACTAATGCAAGTTACCGTAATGACGGTGTCAGAGGTACATGTCAGAAGTACATCTAGGCGTATTGAGTTTATTGACAGGTGCCGAGTCAAACTACCCTTTGGTTCTGTAAATGCACCAGCGACATTTTCAAGGCTGACGCGCAAGTTGTTGAATGGAATGAAAAACATAACTTTATATACATAAATTTATAATTGAAGGAATATATGTTGATGGAACTCTTTATCTGTTTAATTATACCGAAAAAGTAGATATGCAATTTAGCAGGGACATCTTCATAAGAATGGTGTCATTAGATTTAGCGGCTAGAATTCCGTAAAATCGTGTCGCCAGACACTCTATTTAACAAAATTATGGTTATTTTATTCTGGAGTTTTCTGAGAATTAAATCATAGACTCAATCAATGACGTCATCTCTAAATTTCTTCTGGCGACAGGGTGAATATCTGGCCTGAAATTTACATGCTATATTCCAATTTGGCGGGTATAGGGGTGTGGTTTAGTTAAGATAGTGCATGCTACCGGGTGTGATATCACAATTTGCCAGCTTTCGTCAGGTGATGTTCACCTCGTACTTTGCAATTAGTAAATTTGTTTGTGGGTCATATGACTTCTTGTCAGTACCCCGGCATCGTTTTCCATAACCCTTTTAAGCTAGGTTGCGTTTTATTGTTGCCTGTATATGGCGAGATCCTGCTGGTGGACGTTTGTCAGTATGCCGGCATCCTTCTCCACCACTGTTGCGTTTAATTGTTGCCTGTATATCATGGATATGGTGAGATTCTGCTGGTGGCCGTTTTGTCCACGAGGCTTAAGCCCTTTGTACAAATCATTGTGATTGTAGTTTCGAGACTTGTAAACATGGTGGAGAATGAATCGCTTGGTCGGCATCGGGTCTCACAGGTTTTTTTAAATACGAACTTACATTCAAGAAGTACTCCCTCGTTTCGTTTTTTATTATCTGACGGCCACATATGGTTCATTTGTCAACAGATGACTTGATAGGGCTATTACATCATCGCTCTGAAATATTTGTATCTAATACCGCTCAAGCCGGTTCTAGGGACCGTGTGGTCATGTCACTCAAGACGTTCACATGAACAGCTACTGTAAAATCCTGGCTAGCTGGGATAAAAATCATCACAGGTAGCGCTTTTGGTTCTTGTACGTTTTCAGAAATATGCTGTCAGTAAATTTTGTCGTGGGGTCATATAACTTCTTGTCAGTATGTACGCCGGCATCGTTTTTCACCGCCTTTGTTTGATGTTGCGTTTAATTGTTGCCTGCAGTGTATATGGTGAGATTCTGCTGGTTGACTTTTATTTATGAATATGTACATCCCACTGTGGACGGTGTATGTCAGAAAGTGGATGATGGCACAAGATAAGTGTACAAACTATAAAGCTATAGAGACGCTGTTGATGAATTTTAGCATACCGTATATAGTGTGGAATTTTTTCATCTTCATGCATAGCTAAGATTCATTGCGTCTCCCTTCCCTCAACAGACGCTATATGAATCTTAGCTACTTCATCCACAAGTCGACTTCTCCGTTCACACTCTGAATTCGGAAATGCAGAAACCGACTTGTGTATGAAGATGGACTTTTTTAAGAATATATAAATATTATACATTTTGAAGTTGAAATTAAGATTGCATCCCTAATAATGACAAGTTATCTATTACGGTAACAAGTCTTACAATTTTCAATGAGTTCCTATATTTGTCAATCCATGATTGACAGGTGCTCTTGTCTGACGAGCGTTGATGGATTTGAGTATTTTCTTTCAAATGGTTTAATCATAGTGAATGATCCATTATATATAGGCGTGTTCGCACGACCAGTGCCCATCGCGGTGCGATGGAGTGCCCAAGTATATCCATCCATGGAGCTAACCACGGGTTACCATTGCGAATATGAACTTCCTTGCAAATTTTTGTAACGTTTGGAAATGCGGAAATTACCGAAATCGATTAAAATGTTCGAAAATGGTAAAAATGACAGTCAGTTTTCAACACGATGTACTTAGGGAAAATAGTATCGCACATAAATTATAAAACCATCACCATCATCATCATCATTACTTCAAATTTCTTAATATTTGCTTTTGCGCATAATTTGTATCTGGTAATTTAAACTTATTATCAATGTGCAGGTTAGATGATTGACTTCCGCCCTGTTAATCAGTCGCCAACAGACCCGCGAATTTGCCGGGCACATTGAACGTCAAAGAAAGCTGTGCTCGCTGTCAGCTATTCAGTATACAAAGGCCCAGCGGGCGGCACCAGCGGGCGGTACTCCTGGCCAGGGCACCTCGCCCGAGGGAGTTGTGCCTCCATCTATTTTAGCTCCATGATCCATTCATTCATCCATATCAAACATATCATTGCATCGGCCCCATTGCATCACCTCTATCATGTAATAAGATAATAACAGATGGTTTGTGCTCTGTTGATGGGAAATTTTCAAGCCAATGCACAGCCACAAGAATTAGTGCTGTCTGGTTTGCCCTTAAATGCGCTTACGAAGCTTGCACAAATTCTTTGTTTACACTTTCGCAGCGCGCACGTGTTCGGGAAATGAAAACGAGGCTCTCTTCCGCTGGCCTTGGCGACAAACTTTCTTTCAACAAATTCCGCATTCTCGTATCGCGAGACTCCCTACTGCGAGAAAGAGTCTCACGCATAAATGGGAGCCATCCCCCCAAAATTTGGGGGGTGAGTAGGCGGCGTATGATTATCTGGCTTGTCACTGACCTGCTGACTCCGCCGAGTTAGAAGCGAATTGCTAAACATAACGTGGGCTATATAATTGGGAAATGACTCTTTCCGTTTCGGAGCATATCAATCGCGAACAAATTATTGTCGGTATGTATACTTGGCCGTGAAAGCGAGTTATCTAATACAGGAAGTAGTTCGCGGGTAGACACGGCTCGCTTTGAGAATGATGTCATGCTGCCTCGCTTTGAGATTGGAGATTCAAAAATGTCACCAGTTTACATGAGAGTCTCTTTGGTCTCCCGCGGGTAGACACGGCTCTCTTTGAGAATGCAAATTCCGAAGAAAGTTTGACAAGTTTACATACTTTCACTGTTCCTGGCTTGCAGTGGGCGAGATATCGAAACAATGGCCACAGAAGAGAAGATCAAAGCAGTGGACCCCGACCGGAGAATACATACATACCCTTTAATTCGGGTACGGTACCGTAAAATTTGGCTATCAATCATACCCCAACAACAACAACAACAACTGAGGAGGCTCGCATATATAGACTCTTTCACCATTTCATTTTTTTGCAACTGCGCAGCGTGTGCGCAGCTTTTCGTGAACTTCCTGTTTGTACCAAGTCGGAAGTTTTTAACGTTAGGGTGCACTCCAGAGATTCTTTCATTCGGCATGGAATAGACTATGGGTCCGTTTTTCGGCCACCAGTCACCTTCAACCCGAATCACTTATATGTATATATTTTCTGAAAGAGCACGATGAAACTATTATTTTAAGATATACCACTGCTATGTTATAGAAAATTTAAACTCGAACATTCTTCTCCATGCTTGCTTCATTTTTCCCAGAAAACCCCTTAAAAATGTCGAAAAATGGTCAAATTCGGCTCAATTTCCAGAAAAATCTGTAAGAGCGATTTTAATTAAACTTCTTACACACGTTCCCTGGTCCGGTCTCAACTTAAAAAGGCAAACAAAAGTGGGTGTCAACCTAACCGTTTTTTGTCAGATTTTCTTCCCGTAAATGAGTCCCGATTTTTAGGCACACCCAAGGGGCATAACTGAGGCAGGACAAACTTTACTCCATGATCCCGATCAGCGTGTAGACGAAGCCAGCCCTCGATTTGTACGTACTCGTTTGCAGCGTTGATAATGCTGAATAGGATGGCATTATAGATATAAGCTATTAAGGAGACAAGAAGAATTATGATGTAGCAGAACAAGGGCAGTCTATCGTATTATGAAATTAGAGAGGGGCCATTACTACGAAACTGTGGAGGCCAACCTTAAGGGGCAGGATGTTTTTTACGAAATTAATTATTCACATTTATCGTAATCTCAGAGTGTTTGCGAGTATGGCGGTATACAACACTTGCCAGTTATACATATTATTGTGGGAAATCCGACCGATAACTTTCCCCCTACCCCATCTTTGTTTTGATCACTTTTGCCAATTCTAGCAGGATTTTCGAGAACAAAACTCAAAATTAACCTATTTCTTCTTAATAATGTGCATCCATTCGGCAATATGAAGGCCGTGGTTGCTTTTCCGCTTTCCAATGATAGCAGAAACACGGGAAAATGCAAATAAGAGATGGAACCAAGTCAAATTATTGGTAATTTTCCACTGAATTTCCTCCCAGAAACATGGGAAATACTTCAGAAACTTGAAAAATAATTCGTAAAACCATAATAATATACATCTATTCCATCCTTTATGGTTCTCTTGTAAAGAAAATTTACACTGGCAAATTGATATCATTTTGATATGACCTAGTTCTGCCATAATATCTACCGAAATCTCATTCCAGGGGGAGATAACTCCTGTATGGAATACAGTATGCAATAACCTCAATAGTATACTAATGGACACACTGTGGATTATTTTAATCGAACTCCTGGTCTTCTTTCCACCTGCTTCCGAAAATAGCGTTTCAGGTGTAACTTGGCAGTCAAAATTAAACAATTTGGCGTAATGACACATTTCCGCTCCGTAACGGAGTCTACATTAAGATAATGCATAGACTCCACTATTATGCCTTAAAGGGTGCACTCCAGAGATTCTTTCATTCGGCATGGAATAGACTATGGGTCCGTTTTTCGGCCACCAGTTGTCGTAAAACCTTCAACCCGAATCACTTATATGTATATATTTTCTGAAAGAGCACGATGAAACTATTATTTTAAGATATACCACTGCTATGTTATAGAAAATTTAAACTCGAACATTCTTCTCCATGCTTGCTTCATTTTTCCTAGAAAACCCCTTAAAAATGTCGAAAAATGGTCAAATTCGGCTCAATTTCCAGAAAAATCTGTAAGAGCGATTTTAATTAAACTTCTTACTCACGTTCCCTGGTCCGGTCTCAACTTAAAAAGGCAAACAAAAGTGGGTGTCAACCTGCCCGTTTTTTGTCAGATTTTCTTCCCGTAAATGAGTCCCGATTTTTAGGCACACCCAAGGGGCATAACTGAGGCAGGACAAACTTTACTCCATGATCCCGATCAGCGTGTAGACGAAGCCAGCCCTCGATTTGTACGTACTCGTTTGCAGCGTTGATAATGCTGAATAGGATGGCATTATAGATATAAGCTATTAAGGAGACAAGAAGAATTATGATGTAGCAGAACAAGGGCAGTCTATCGTATTATGAAATTAGAGAGGGGCCATTACTACGAAACTGTGGAGGGAAACCTTAGAGAGATAGGCCGAGTGTTGGAAAACAGTTGATATTTTGTGCAACTGTACGTAAAATCATTAAAAAATCTCATGGACTACCGCCAGATAGGCGAAAGAACGGCTCCGGATATTTATTCACCCTGAACACAATTTAGTTCCACAGAAGAAGTAGTTTTCCCGAGATATGACCCACTTTCAACCTGGCCAGGATGCGGCCGTTGGTACAAGTGACCTTTCGTGACCTCGCCTTGTGCGCATGCCCAGTTACCCTAGATTT
>JAVTVY010034454.1:0-14042 GCA_036873755.1 Hanleya hanleyi
ATTGGGTTCTGCCGCCGCTTCTCTTAGGGCACGAGCCCACTCCAACTCGTCTGATGACCACTCGTCCGGTGTAAACAGCTGGTCCACGATGGGCACCACTTTCTCGAAGGCTGTCCACAGATCGGGGTCTATGGTGAAGCCTCGCGTAGGGTCTTGGTAGCGGCCCAGGCGTGGGAAGAACGGTCCACGGCGTACGTAGATGGCATTGTCTATGTGAATGAGGTGTCCGTCGAGCTCGCCGCTCAACACCCGTTTAAATTTGGTCCAGCCGTCACGGTGTAGCGTAACCGTATTCCATACGGTCTCAGCGCGCGATCAGCAAACATCTCCACGGTCTTCCACGAGGGTGACTTTATCTTCATAGACGTGTAACCCCACCCGGGGTGTAAGGGGAAGGATGTCTCGTAGGACTGGTGACATGCTTGATCCAATGACGAACGGTGAATGACACACACACTGTCTGACCCTCGTATTTATGGTGAGGTCCCACTGTCAATGCCACAGCGCCAGGGTCAATAGGGCACAGACTGTTGTGAGGCCAACCAGCCGTCGCTGGTTCCGGCGTGAGCGCTCGTGGTCCATAGCCCGAGCATCAAGAATGGCTGTCATAGTCCAGTAGTGGTGAGTGATGGCACACCTCTCCATCGAGTGCACTCTGTCGAGGACCGCTTCTGTGAACTCGTTCAGGATCTGGCGTCGCCTCTCGTTGTCGTCGCCATCTGCAAACATGGACCGGACCACTGCTCGGTAACCCGCGAGTGAATTAACCACGGTGGCTTGCTGTAAAATGCGAGTCGCATAGGGCTGGATCTCCATCATGGCTCTGCAACCGTAGAAATGAAGGTGTGGGATCCAGAGGGACGTGTTTTATAGACCATGTCACACATGCGCGCCTAGATGTAGCTCTACGGGTGTAGTCCGTGATACGTACTATTCTGATTGGTTATGTGGCTCCTATAGAGATAGTACCTTATGGACAATGGGGACTACTTGTTCCAAAGCCGTCCATAGATCGGGGTCCAGGGTAAAACCACCGTCGTTCAGACAGAGGAGTCGAGCGAAAAAGGGACCGCAAGAAAATGTAGACGTCGTCACACAGGTGAATGCTATCACCGTGCAGGTCACCCAACAACACCCGTTTCAAGGTAGTCCATCCTTCCGGTGACAAAGAGACGTGCGCTTTGGGTTCAGTCGTACACCAACACCTAAGTCCGCTATCGATGAGGTCCACTCGTTTGGGGTACAACAATAGGGTGCAGCAAGGTGTAAGCCTCCGGGTAGCCACAGTCCCTTCTTTCACCTCGGGGTGTAGTAAGTCATCCACCTCGGGGAGTACATCTTTCAGTGCCATCCATAAGGGTGGACAGAGTGTGATATAGGTACCTCCACTCTGTTCCAACCGGGGAAAAAGGGAATCCTCTCCAGCAGTGCGTATGTGCACGCCGACTTCCACGTGCATGAAATCCCTGTCGGTGTCTTTTCCCTGTAACAATCGTGTCAATAGAGTCCAGCCTGATAGCGATAACAAAATCTTCACCTTCTGCGGTGCGTCTTGGACCAGCTCCAGGTGATCGTCCTTGACGACGAGGTAGACGTCGGACGTCAGTTGGAATAACGCAAGCTCTGTTCCGCTCGCTGCCATGGTGGGGAATGAAAAGCGAACGGTTAGAGAGGTGGCTTTATAGTGTACCTGTTGGGTAGGGTTTTATACACCGTGCGTGGCACTTGTTATACTCGCTTGCGCCATAAGGTCAATAAGGTTAGAAATGCGCTTTTTTCTACTGCGCCCTGTGACGGCCCTTCGTGAATGGGCGTGAACATCATAGGAATGCATGTACTAACCTGTCTGTGGGGGTTTTCCACAATGTCGTTCACCTTCGTGTCTTTTCGGGTACGTCCGTGTCTTTTCGGTAAAGTCCGTGTCTGTTCGGTAAAGTCCGTGTCTTTTCGGTAACGTCCGTGTCTTTTCGGTAACGTCCGTATCTTTTCGGGTATATATGAGGGTCTTGAGGGGGGCGACTGTATGTGACGTGTTGTATGTGTTTTTCTCGGCGACGTCCGTGTCTATCATCCGGGCACATCACGTCTGCGCCTGCATTGGGGTATGTATGAGGGTCTTCATGCGCGCGCGCGCTGCGGATTCACCCACGCACTGCCGGTGATGACGCGCGCGCGCGCGCGTGCGGCCGGAGAACCCGCGCGCGCGCTCTGCGGCCGGGGCGGGCCGGGCCGGGCCGGGAAAACCCCCGGAGGTTGAACATCCCGACGTCTAAGAGAACATTGGAACTCTTCTGGGTTTGGAGGTGAAACCCGGAAGTGACGTCACAACCCACGTGACCTGCGCAGCAGAATGGAAACGACACCCTAGTCTAGCCCCCTCACTTAGGCTTCACATGGATACCTCACTCGATCCCATCGGCCCACTAATGGCCCACCTAGACCCCAAAACGTCTATTTCCATACCCTTTGTCCACTGCGCATGCGCAGAGTGACGATATTTCAACCCCGCACTCACCCCATCAGATGCCCCCTCACATAGGCTTCACATTGATACCTTTATTTGAGCCAATCGGCTCACTAGTGGCTCCCCTAGATCCCAAAACGTCTATTTCCATACACTTTGTCTATTGCGCATGCGCAGAATGACGATATACCTACCCCACATCCATCCCATCGGTTGCCCCCTCACATAGGCTTCACATTGATACCTCACTCGACCCCATCGGGCCATTAGTGGCCCACCTAGATCCCGAAACGTCCACCCCGTATGGACCTATACACCCATAGCCATGCAGTATAGGCCTATGGGCCTATCCAGGCCTCGGTGACTTTTTCCAAAAATTTCACCGTTTCGCTCCGGGGCCCTTCCCATCGTGTTCTAAATGACGAAACGTGAAAAACAAATCCAAGCAACCCATATCACAATGAACGTGTGTGAATTTCCCAGGTTGGACCTATACCCCCCATGGCCAGCCTATGGGCCTATATACAGACCTTGGGGACTTTTCCCAAAAATTTCACCGATTCGCTCCGGGACCCTTCCCATTGTCATTGTCTTGGCGAGACGAGAAAAACGCGACCCCACAAGCCATAGTAAAGCCCACGAAAAAAATTGACCATCCCCATACCCCATACAGGCATTTTCCCTTATATTGTATAATACAGACCCCTATTGTAGGGGTGAAGTCCGTGTTCCGCTTTTTATAGTTTCGGGGGAAAATCCTAATTTTACATGCACCCACCCCATTGACTTGATAGGCAGGTCCCAGTAAGCCCGGGGACCGATATTAACCCTTTTGGCTAGGGTTGATAGGGGTTTCCCCCTATTTTAGGGGTAAAGTCCGTATTCCGCTTTTTATAGTTTCGGGAAAAAATCCTAATTTTACATGCACCCACCCCATTGACTTGATAGGCAGGTCCCAATAAGCCCGGGGACCGATATTAGCCCTTTTGACTAGGGTTGATAGGGGTTTTCCCCTATTTTAGGGGTAAAGTCCGTGTTCCGCTTTTTATAGTTTCGGGAAAAATTCCTAATTTTACATGCACCCACCCATGACTGGATGCCCCTTCACGAATGCTTCACTTTGATACCTCACTCGACCCCATCGGACCATGCAGCGTATTTGAAGTCTGAGGACTACTTTTTCTCCGCGGAAGCTTTTTCCCGCGACCGCATGACCACCAGACCGCATCACCGCGAAGGAATACACACGCCCGATTCACCCAGATCGGAAGTGACGTCATACGGCAAGGTCACGCTCCATTCACCCAGACCGGAAGTGACGTCACACGGGACAGCGCCCCCTGGTGGAAAAAAGGAACCAAGAGTTACCTCCCTGGAAAACAAGAATGGATAAGGGTAGACCCTACTACTAGGCTCTCCAAGTTCATAATACTTGTGCAATTGGTGGCTGAATAGAAGCCTATCCACAGTTGCCTGGCCTGTAGGATATTGGATGGTCGATGTCTACGTATAATTATTCCCAATAAATTATGAAAATTAATAAATATTTTAAAAAAAATTAAATCGATTTTTTTTTTAAATATTTTTTCTAAGTGTATTTTTCTTTCATCTTTGGCTCAATTAAAGTCATTCCCTACAATGTCAAGCCGAGTTACTACAGTTTTTAATTATCTACCATACCCTGCCCTCTATGACATAGAATAAAAGAGAAGTTGGGAATAGAACCGCTCAACACGGTCATTTCAAAACATTCTCAGAAAAGAACGGAAGCCTACCTTTCCAAATGCTATCCGTTTATTACTTCCCAAGTGGACCAGCCTTCGGAATATATGCGCTTTGTATATCTAAACCTTCCCTTGAGGAGAGAAATTCATTCTTCGCGCCAAAACACGGCTTTTCAAACTTTTAGCCAGCACTCCGGCAAAACACACTTCCGTCAGAATTTTAAGAACCGCGCTATACAATATTATCAGCGACGATTGGTCGAAATTATATCCAAACGTCATCTCCCGCCCACTGGATTATCTACCCCTGGCTTTTGCAGATAATTTCAACCAATCGTCGCTGATAATATTGTATAGCCCGGTTCGTAAAATTCTGACGGAAGTGTATTTTGCCGGAGAGCTGGCGGAAAGTTTGAAAAGCCGTGTTTTGGCGCGAAGAATGAATTTCTCTCCTCAAGGGAAGGTTTAGATATACAAAGCGCATATATTCCGAAGGCTGGTCCAAAAAAACTGTAGTAACTCGGCTTGACATTATAGGGAATGAGCCACCCAGACCGGAAGTGACGTCATACAGTTCACAGGTCACGCTCCATTCACCCAGACCGGAAGTGACGTCATACGGGACTGATGGCGCCCCCTGGCGGAAAAAGGGGACCAAGAGTTACCTCCCTGGAAAAGGGGCTCTGAAATGCCGGCTCCCTACTACTGTCGTGCGTCGACTTTTGCAAGTCGACGCGCGAGATCAAATTGGCACAAATAGAACACCATAAGTTAGACACCCATCTTGCACGAAGAGTGAAGCTAGCGAGGAAGATCACTTCATGATGGGACTGGCACATAGGCAGGAGACAGACTGTGGCGTAGTTATTCTTTTGTTCACTTAGAGCGCATCAATCCCTTCATTATCCATGTATGTCTGATCTCTCCTGCCACCATGCAGTTTTATACCTGATAATTTCTCGCCTATGGGAGCTTGTCGATTGGGTACGACCGTTGGATATGAATGGATGTTCCCCGGATGCAGCATCTAGTGTATCTGGATAGCATCTGTTCATGCTTGATGGCTCGTATTTAGTTGACCAACACCAGGCCCCCTTCGTATTTAGTATAAAGCAACAAGATCAGGGGAATACAAATTTGTATATTGTTCGTACGCTATGTTTGTTTTTATAATATGTTGTGCTTTTAGCCCACCCGGGCATATTTATGCAAATAAATCTATTCTATTCTATTCTCGATATACAATACATTTCCACACATATGCAGGTAACTCTACCACATAGCTAGACTGAACATGATCCCTGTCAATAATATTCTATGGTGCATGCGATCCTACAAAACTGCCCTTTCTCTACTAGTCCACGGTTGCGCACCATTTCGGCACGTCCAATAAAAGCCATGTCAGTCTCAATCTACCCGATAAGAGCTTCAAATTGACACCCTGCACAGCCCATTACACTGAAAAACTGACCTTCACGCACCATTGCGTCTTGCATTTAAAACCAAGTGAACAAAAGAATAACTACGCCACAGTCTGTCTCCTGCCTATGTGCCAGTCCCATCATGAAGTGATCTTCCTCGCTAGCTTCACTCTTCGGGCAAGATGGGTGTCTAACTTATGGTGTTCTATTTGTGCCAATTTGATCTCGCGCGTCGACTTGCAAAAGTCGACGCACGACAGTAGTAGGGAGCCGGCATTTCAGAGCCCCTTTTCCAGGGAGGTAACTCTTGGTCCCCTTTTTCCGCCAGGGGGCGCCACCAGTCCCGTATGACGTCACTTCCGGTCTGGGTGAATGGAGCGTGACCTGTGAACTGTATGACGTCACTTCCGGTCTGGGTGAATGGGGCGTGACCTGTGAACATGATAGGATATGTACTGACCTGTCTGTGGGGACTCAATGTCGTTCATCTCCGTGTCTTTTCGGTGAGAGGAACATGTACTGGTGTTTTTCCCACAATGTCGTTCACCTCCGTGTCTCTTCGGTCAGGTCCGTGTCTTTTCGGTGAGGTCCGTGGGAACATGATAGGAGATGTACTGATTTGTCTGTGGGTTTTTCCCACAATGTCGTTCACCTCCGTGTGTCTTCGGTCACCTCCGTGTCTTTTCGGTGAGGTCCGTGAAGATGTGACGGAGGTGACCGAAAGATGTGACGGAGGTGTGCGAAGAGACACGGAGATCACCGAAAAGACCCGAATGTCATCACCGAAGAGTTACGGAGGTGACCGAAAAGACACGGAGGTGACCGAAGACACACGGCGGTCACCGAAAACACCCGAATGTCATCACCGAAGAGTTACGGAGGTGACCGAAAAGACACGGAGGTGACCGGAGACACACGGCGGTCACCGAAAAGACCCGAATGTCACCACCGAAGAGTCACGGAGGTGACCGAAAAGACACGGAGGTGACCGAAGACACACGGAGGTTACCGAAAAGACCCGAATGTCACGAAAAAACGCATAAAAGTGGAAATTTTTAGGGGTATTGCTGCATTCATTGGCCTGCCGAACGGAGCTATCTCACCAGCCTACCTGACCAGCCTGAACCACTCTGACAACAGGAGGAATCACCGGGACTTGCCTCACTGCAGCATGAGACGTGGAGAAGATTTTCCAGGGGATCCAGGAGCGCCTCCGGCTGAAGTCTTGCCCGAAGACGAGCGTGTGAGTGAGATTTATCGACGTCACTGGACCACCATACGCCATTGTTTTCACCGTCACCGTCGTCTATTAGACTTGTATAACTTTCGACTGCAGGACCTGACGTATCTTTCTACCTATGCCGAGAACATTTTCACAGACCAGGTGACAGCTTTCAAGTTGAATATCACATTCGGCTACATCTTACGGCACAAAGAGACGGACCAGTTGCGGTATTTTTATCCCAGCAATAATACCTATGCGTTTGATCAACCCTTCACGGTGACGGATGCAATTTCTCTGGAGCCACTCATCGACCAACTGACTACGTTGGACCCGTTGGAATGGGCCCGGTTGCAACGCCCCAATACCAAATGGCTTGTGGAAATGGTCACGAACGTCACATTTTTCGTCACGAAAATGAGAAATCACCCTATCGGTGCTCCTGTCATTCTTCCGCCTTGGCTGCTCAATCGAAGAGGACTGTATGCGTTAACGGGAGGCAAACATGGTCCCTACAAAGACCGGAATTGTCTGTTTCGGTGTTTGGCCGTGCATTTGCACGAGTGTCATCCCCGGAATTGTGACAAAGTGGCCAATGGCTATTGGAGACAGTATTTACAGGAGCAAGACTTGGATGAGCGGCAGTTCCGGGGAGTCCCCTTTAAGTATTTGGATGTCGTGGAAACTCTGTTCAGCATCAATATCTTTGTATACCGATTACGATGCGAGGATGACATATTTGTGGCTGAATTGTTTCATCGCTCAACAGAACGGTTTGCTTCTACGATGAAAGTCAATGTCTTCGACGACGGCGGGGTGAGTCATTTTTCCTTCATCTACAATATGAGCCTGTACGCCCAGTCTTACAGTTGTGCCCAATGCCATCGGGTGTTCAAAAAGTCCAACCATCTACACTCCCACGAGAAGATTTGTCACAAGACTGTGAAGCGAAAATTTCCTGGCGGCGTGTATCATAATACGCCCACCATCTTCCAGGAACTGGCTGATGAAGGGATTGTCATACCGGAACAGGACCGTTATTTTCCCTACCGGGCGTGTTACGATTTCGAGGCCCTGTTGGAGCCCATGGACATGTTCTCAGCGAAAACGCAGTGGACGCAGCGCCATATTCCCCTCAGTGTGAGCATTTCCACCAACGTACCCGGCTATGACGCTGCGCCCGTCTGTCCGTGTCCACCGGGGACTCCCATGAGTTGATTACCCGCATGATGGGTTATTTAGAGGAAGTCAGTGCGGCCAGTACGGAATTGTTGGTGTCCAAGTTCCAGGACGTACTGGACCAACTGGACGACCGGATTCCTATACCAGGTGTATCGTTTAGTGACGATGAAGAGTCAGAGTCCGAGTCAGAGTCTGACACCCAGGAGCCGGAACCCATTCAGTCGCAGGATGTACCTTTACCTAAACCGTATGCGGAGAAATTGAAAGCCCGCTTCCTACAATACCTAGGCCAGTTACCTGTGCTCGGCTTCAACTCGGGGCGATACGATCTTAACATGGTGAAGGAATTTCTCTACCCTTACTTGGTCCAGGCTAATACCATCAAGTCCGTCATCAAGAAGATCAATAATCATATGGCCCTCACTACCACGTCACTCCATTTCCTGGATGTACGGAACTACTTAGCTCCCAATTATAGCTATGATCAGTGGGTGAAGGCGTATGACTGTGCACAAACCAAAGGGAGTGTTATGTTAGCTGAACATAATGTAGGCCTTAATGATATATTATAGTTTTCGCCACTGAGAGTAGTTTCCCCTGCGTCTGTACCGAATCTGTTGTGGCGCGCACTTTGGAAACCACGAGGGAACAAGTGTGAAATCAGAGCACCTATTTGCGACTTTAGAAGGATATTGGAGGACCCAAGGTGGTTAGTGGCATATTATTATCTTCATTAATTGTTCTGCTTATTGTGGGAAAGCTATACGACTTTGGTTTATCGAGAATAGCTGCAGATATTTGTGATTTAGAGCAACAAATTGTATGCTGATAGAGGGTCCAAATTTCGATACACTCTTTTGTAAACTTAAACATTATTGTTCTTTCTACTTGAAGCCAAACTTTTGCGTTGTGTAACTGTATTTCGTTTCCTTTTTCGACAGTTTCACGGAGCCAACGAATAAAGGGCTTCTGTAGATTCCATGGTTCGACTCCTGTTCACTTCTTCATTGGGTGCGAAGGTGCATGAAACCGACCATAACCACGATTCCCTGTGTGCGTGCAAACGACAGACCTGCGTTTCCCCCACCCTAGGTTTACCTAGCGGTTACAGTGAAACACCGCGGCCGTTATATCTTCTGTGAAGAGTGCCAGGTGTACAGAATGACTGAATATTGGTCAAACGATGAACTGTATGAATGACCAAATCTCTGTAACTTGAAGATTTCTACAGCACACATCCGATGAACTGTCTATTCTCACAAGAAATTAGAGATAATTTTGTGTGCAGCGAACTGTATATATATTCCCTTTCAAAAAGTGTTCCCTACTACACACCGATAAACTTAACATTTGCAAAATCAGCTTCAGAAGACCTGTATGGTGTGTAATAAATCCATAAACTTAGGCCAGAGCATAATCTGAACATAATCCATAATCTGTGAGGACACAAGGTCTGTGGAACGAAGAAGAAGAAGCAGTTCTTTTCGACAGATTTTCGGCTCTATAGTGCTACATTCTACGATATACAGACATATGCGGGTGCCCTATAGGTTATATTCCCAAAGACCGAGTTGATTGATGGACTAATCAGTACAACGTTGGCAGTCCAGCGACGACTTACCTTACAGATTCAGAAGTCCATTAGTTGGAAGTGTGAAGCTTACAGATTCAGAAGTCCATTAGTTGGAAGTGTGAAGCTTACAAATTCAGAAGTCCATTAGCTGGAAGTGTGAAGATTGACTGTGTGATCTCTACCAGGGATAAAGAATTTAATTATTCTGAACTTTTGAACAATGAATGTTGTTTTTATCTCTTTGATTCCTATACATTCCGAATTATCTAATTAATATGTGGTAACTGAATCATTCATTCTGAGCATAACTATAGTAATCAGATTTCTCACTGCACTATCAAATTAATCTTTGTGAGCAGATTTCATTAACACTGTGGTATATCGAATGTTGAAGTTGATATCGTGCATGATTTGAACTTTGATAATTTGATTGTACTGATTGATTGATTTGATATTTCATTGATTGATGTTGTATTGCATGAACTGTATGTATTTGGCGCATGTGTGGTATATGCATTGACGTCACTGTACGGTATCACACAGACTGTCACTCCCACCCGTTGTACGCTGTTCTACCTATTTAGTGATAGGCTATTATTACGGAAATGGCAGATGACAAACTATCAGACTCTAACTCTATAAATGAGCTAACTCGGGTTAGCAAAACAGAAAACCATGTCTTAGGTAATGAGCATGATGATAGTGAAGAAATGTCTGAGGGTAAGGTAGATAACGGGGAGGTACAGTCTGGTACACGTGAAAAGAAACCTACTGTTGAATTTCTAGAATGGCAATTGGGGCAGCGCGAATCAAATTTCAAACGCCCTATTTCGGCATGGCGTAAGCAAGCAAATAAGATTCAGAAGCTTATGTCTGATTCAAAGGATGTCTCAAACTTGCGATGCGAGCGAGACGCACTCCACGACGTCATGGAACACGTATCACATGAGTACGAACTTCTGGAAGAGGGTCTCTCATCTCTAGGGAGATCCGGAAGTGCATATGAACGTTACGAAAATGTGGAAACTAACAACGTAGACATTTTGCGAGACGTTTCTGAGCGCATACGTGAACTTGATGCGGACATGGTGAAAAATGTGTCCAGGTGCTCCGGACGATCAAATCGGAGTAGGAAATCGGAGAAATCAAATACTTCTCAACTATCGACTGACAGTAAACGCGCTGAAGCTGCTGCGGACGCAGCCGTGTTGAAGGCCAAGATGGAATTCATAGACGCTGAATTGAAGACCAAGATTGAACTTGAGCAAAAGAAACATGAGGTTGAACGCGTGAAAACTAAAAAGGAACTGAATATGGCCGAAGCTAAACTGAAGGCCATAATCGAATCAGAGAAACCATACTCATTTGATCCCAGTGTATTACCGTCGTGCAAAGCTGAGTTTGTTGAGGAATATTGTAGTCAAATACAGAACATGCACATTAAGGAGACTGCAGTGGACGCGGTTCCTCCGACTGTGGTGAAGGCTGAGCCTAAGATCATAGACCACACATCTTCTGAACTTCGTGGTGCAAACGTGAATGCGAATATGTTTGTTCCTGCACACTCGACGCAAGACAACGTAACTGCACCTAGTGTGAATATTCAAGGGAGTTGGGGATATCCTCCACCTGGGAACTTCACCACCCAGCCTAACTTTGTGAACAATGAAGGCTGGAACAACACGCAAATGCCATATCAGGGATCGACACCTCAGGAGCAATCACAACAAGACTTTGTGACTTTTGCTAAATCGTTTGCAGATCAAATCAGTCTAGGGCGACTTCCTCCGCCCGAACCTGGAATTTTCACCGGGGATCCCCTCATTTATCCCGGATGGAAATGCGCATTCGAAACACTGATAGAACAGAGAGGAATTCCTGCGCGTGAACGGATCTACTATCTCAAGAAATATTTGGGAGGAGAAGCTAAGGAAGCTGTTGAAGGATACTTCCTACTTACAACTGAAGATGCTTATGCAGAAGCCCAGTCGTTACTACAAGAACGATACGGAGATCCCTTCATTGTAGCTAATGCATTCCGAAATAGAATAGACTCCTGGCCGAAAGTGATGACAAGAGATGGTATTGTGCTACGGAAACTCGCGGACTTCTTACGTCAATGTCAAACTGCAATGAAGACGATAGATAGCCTAAGTGTACTGAACGATATCCGAGAGAACCAGAAGCTTCTCTCCAAGCTGCCAGACTGGTTAGTTCTACGTTGGAACCGTGTTGTAGCTGAATGGAAGGAACGACTCTGCAGATTTCCGCCGTTCAGCGAATTTGTGTCCTTTATCACGAAGGAAACAAACATAGCATGTCACCCAATAACTTCTTCTCATGCGCTAAAAGGCAACGACAAGCGGAATACCATGGACAAGCCACAAGGCAGATATGAGCAAAGGCGCTCACCTGGAGCAAGCTCTTTCTCAACCGAAACTAGGAAACCTGAACGTGATAACGATGCCAAATCAAGCAAACAAGTGACAAAATCGTGTTATCTCTGCAAACGAGAGCACCAGCTCGACGACTGTTCGACTTTCCTCGCCAAGTCTCTGGCAGAAAGGAAAGAGTATGCGAAGGGTCAAGGCCTCTGCTTTGGTTGTCTGATGAAAGGCCATCGATCCAAGCAATGCAGAAAACGACGAACTTGTACGATTTGTGCTAAACTACACCCTACTTCTCTCCATGGAGATATGCGTGAACCGCAAGCGTCCAGTCAATCTGACAGTGAAAAACAAAGGTCTCGAACCTCAAGTGTTACTCAAGCGGGAATTAGTCACATGAACAATACCGGGAACAGTGACAAATGTTCAATGATCGTGCCAGTGTGGTTGTCGCACAAGGACCATCCAGAGACTGAAAGACTGGTCTACGCACTACTCGACGCCCAGTCAGACACCACATTTATACTTGATGAAACATGTGATTCTCTTGGCACGAAAGGACAGGCAGTGAAATTGTCTTTATCAACAATGTCCTCAAAGGAACAGCTGATCGAAAGTCGCCGAATAGATGGCTTATTGGTGCGAGGATATGACAGCAACCGACGGATTCCTCTCCCGTCTGCGTATACAAGGGGAATCATGCCTGCGAATCGCTCTCATATACCTACTCCGGATGTTGCTCGCCAATGGCCACACCTCGATTGTATAGCAGATCAGTTGGTACCACTTCAAGATGTGGAAGTTGGATTGTTGATAGGATACAACTGTTCACGTGCGCTGGCACCTCGAGATGTCATCCCCCCAGTTGGCGATGAGCCGTATGGACAACGCACAGACCTTGGTTGGGGTATCGTCGGAATTGTGGATCAAAACAAGGCTGAATATGATGATGATCCAATAGGCACAAGCCATCGAATCCTGACCACGGAGCATAGCGAGAATTCTTCAAGCCAAGGCGTATTCTCTGTCCGGACAGTGATCAAAGAGGCCATCAATCCCATGACAGTAGTACGGATGATGGAATTGGACTTTTGTGAGCAACAGCCATGTGAAGGATCGTTTTCTCATGAAGACCGTTTGTTTTTGAACAAGGTCACGGATGGTATTCGTCTTCTGGAAGACAAGCATTATGAGATGCCATTGCCGTTTAAGGAAAACAATCTCAAGCTGCCAAACAACAAGGCTGTAGCAGTTCATCGGTTGAAACAGTTGAAAAAGCGATTTGTGCAAGACCCACATTACCAGAAGGACTATGTTAACTTTGTACAAAACGTCATTGACAGTGGTTACGCTGAACAAGTCACTGATGATAACCTACTTAAGGACGATGGAACTATCTGGTATATTCCACATCATGGCGTCTACCACCCGAAAAAAACGGACAAAATCCGGGTGGTATTCGATTGCAGTGCGAGGTACCAAGGACAATCGTTGAATGACCTACTGCTGCAAGGACCAGACTTGACAAACGCTCTTGTTGGAGCTCTCTGTAGATTCCGTTTGGAGCTCATAGCGTTCATGTGCGACATTGAACAAATGTTGTTTCAGTTCCGAGTATGCGAAAGACACAGAGACTTTCTCAGGTTTTTGTGGAGATCACCAACAAGACCCAGTCGAGTATCGTATGACAGTGCACCTCTTTGGCGCAACGTCTTCCCCAGGATGTGCCAATTTTGGCTTGAAACAGACTGCCAAGGACAATGAATCTGAATTTGGGAAAGAGGCTGCAGACTTCGTGCACAGAGACTTTTATGTTGATGACGGCTTGAAGTCCGTCCCCTCAGTGCAAGAAGCCATCACTCTGAACGACCAAACTAAGAAACTGTGTGCCAATGGTTTTGGTCTGCGCCTTCACAAATTCATTTCCAACTCAAAGGACGTAATAGCATCCATTCCGCCAGAGGATCAAGCGAAGAGACTTCAGGAACTTGATCTTACCTTCGACTCGTTGCCCATAGAGAGAGCCCTTGGAGTGCACTGGTGTGTCTCGTCAGACACCTTCCAGTTTC
>JAVTVY010034455.1:0-14272 GCA_036873755.1 Hanleya hanleyi
TGATTTACACTAAATGGAGATATATAAATGGTATTTCGAGGTTGTAAATTTGCGCTAAATCGAGTTTAAGATTGAACATCGAATGATGTTTGGAAGTGGAAATGGGCCAAAAAGGCTGTTTAATGGTTAACTGCGTTTTGAAGTCCAAACACTTGTTGGAATGGATGATACCATTTCAACTGTATGCTAACTGCATTTTTTTGATTTGGGTCCCATACAATTTGCAAGATTATACTGAGCTGGGATGTGCCTAATTTTGGCCACTTGTACAAAAGCCCTCGTTGTTCCTGCATGATTGGGTGTCTCGGAAAGCGTTTGCATGTTGTATGGAGTTGATTGATGATACCCTCTGTGTGACGGGTGGGGAATAGATCAAGGCTAGACTGACAGATTATCTCGACTATGGTTGTGTGATCAAGTTATTGGCGGCAGCTATACAATACCACGCAGAGGTGTTCTCAAGCTTAATTTCACGATCTCAAAGGCCTCGGCTTTAAATCTTTCTCCGTGTTGGAGTCGACCTATTTATACTCATCAATACCGCGCCGGCCGGTTCGATCGTCAGCTCGCTATGATATTTTGCACGCCTGTCTAGGGCAACATCAACAAGACGGGGGAACTGGAGAGCACGAAATTTAATATATCATGAAAGAGCGCATGGTTAAAGCCGGTAAAATACAGCTGTTTCATAGGCCTAGCAAACCCTTCACTGGGTTACGCACATAAATCAAGTGTTTCAATTCACCCGTCACTTCTATGGGCCGTTCGAATTTACAATGAGGCGGCGGTCTTTTGAGACTGGTCCTCACAATCTCGTTCAAGAGCTCTACCTGTTCGATCCATATCTGCTACAGTTTTCTTGTAGAGGATTTGGAAGCAGTTTCACCTATCTTTCCCCAAGGGCCGTTCTCGACATTCACAGCCAAACTCGCACCGATCTCGCTCGCCACTCTCGTAAAGGGGCCAGCCTGCGATAAGCCCTGTAAATCAACCGTTTTAGCTGCACATCAAGGGCGAGCAAGTCTGGTGCCGATCGATATGGTAAGCCTGTGGAGAGAGATTCCTATCTCGGACTAGGGGTAATGAAATACTTCTTTCGTCAAGGTCCCTGGCTGTGACCCCAGATATACATGTTGTATACACTTGACTACAGGCCGTATATCTCCTTCAGGAAGGCTCTCTTGGGAGATTTTACCATTGATGCCCTTTAACGAGCTAATACATCACCTACACGTATCTGGCAACTCTGGCTGATTCGACTGGTATAAACTTATTCTGCGGACCTGGCGCCTGCCAAGTTGTAACGAGGATTTACTCCTCCCAATGAGGAGCGGTTGAATTGACCACAAAAATGGTGTTTTAATAGACATAAAACAACAACAATTTGTTGTATATTCATAATAATTACTTGTCATTTGATCTTATGATTCTCGATAACAGGGCGGAGAAATAGTGTATTTGTTCAAATCGCTATTTTCAGGGTAAAAATACCTTCTGTTTTCTCAGTTCAGTTCAGTTCAGTTTTGTTTTTATTTTGCCTTTAGTCTTCGTAAAATATGATTGTGAGTCCACATACATCGTTATGCTAGCATCTCAAACGGTGATTCACGACCAATACGTCCGGTTGCTAGCATACAACGTTATGCTAACATCGCAGATGATTCTTCATGACTGACACGCCCGGTTGCTAGCATACACCTTTATGTTAACATCTCAGATGGGTGGGGAGGGGGAGGCACAGTTGCCTGGCCTGTGGGATATAGGATGGTCGATATCTACGTATAAATGTTTTCAATAAATTATGAAAATTGATAAATATTTATTTTTTTAAATCGATTTTTAAAAAATATTTTTCTAAGTGTATTTCTTTTTCATCTTTGACTCAATTTAAGTCATTCCCTATAATATCAAGCCGAGTTATTACAGTTTTTAATTATCTACCATACCCTGCCCTCTATGACATCTATGTCATAGAGGACAGGGTATGGTAGATAATTAAAAAACTGTAGCTACTCGGCTTGACATTGCAGGGAATGACTTTAATTGAGCCAAAGATGAAAGAGAAATACACTTAGAAAAAATATTTAAAAAAATAAATGAATAAAAAAAAAATCGATTAAAAAAATATATATATATTTATTAATTTCATAATTTATTGAAAAAAGTTATACGTAGACATCGACCATCCAATATCCCACAGGCCAGGCAACTGTGGGGGGAGTGGGGGGGGGGGAACTGAATGTCACACTCAAGTTCAGATGATACTTCACTACCGGTTGCTGGCATACACCGTTATTATAACATCTCAGAGTGATACATGCAGTTGCCGGCATACACCATTATTTTAAAATATCAGTCGATGCCTCACAACGGATACCTCCGGCAGCTAGCATACACCTTTATGCTAATATCTCAGACGATGCTTCACGATCAATAGGTCAGGTTTTTAGCATACAGCGTTAGTCTAACATCTCAGACGATGCTTCACGATGCTTCCGGTAGCTAGCATACGCCTCCCAGACGAGGCTTCACCATGGATAAGTGGGACACCCTAGTTCAAGTTTCAAGTTTCCCAAGTTCCCTAGTTCCAAGTTCCCAAGTTCCAAGTTCCAGCGCTGTAGTTTCAAGCTCCAGTTCCCCAAAGCTCCCCCTCCAAAGTTTCAAGCTCCAGTTCCCCCAAGCTCCACCTTCAAAGTTCAAAAGCTACAGTTCAAAAGCTCCCAGACCCAACTACTCTAAGATAAAAAGGCTTGAGGGGTAATAAATGACAAGCTTCATGGTTTCAGAAAGATCGCTACCGATACTGTTCAACATCTAGTACTAAACCTCTCGTAATACAGGGAATCTCGCCTAATAACATTTCTTTACAATACTTGTTTATGTTTCGGTACATTTTTAGCATCGGTCGGTCTTTTTTTTGTACCCGTCATTACCGTTCGGCGGTAAGTGTGCATAGAAATTGAGCCAAGCAGAATATTTTGATCTATCATATAAAATTGGCAATATTTGATGCTGACAGTGTACAATGTAAACTCGAAGGAAAATAAGATGCATTAAAAAAGTTATTAAACTTCACACACATTTCTTTGTAAACGTCGCATATCTTTTCTGTATGTAGACCCCTGCCGGCCAATAATTGAAAGTTCGCATGATCATTTGCCCCTGAAAACTTAAAATGAATCGAATATAAATGGTTCAGCTCTCGATGCTGGTATACAGAAATGATAAATAAATCATACAAATCTGGAGTCGGAATCAATCTCTTATGTTCCCTCTTGTTAGCCTTTGTTACACCCTTCATACATCTGCAACATCCCTTGTGTGCAGTGTAATTTCAGAAAATGAAGCCTTTTGATGATTCAGGGATATCAAACTACTACACCTTTCCCTGGATCCAATCAAGAATCAGCCTTATCCTGTTTGTAAGCAATTTTATTACATCCATATCTCAAGTCCATTCTGAGGAGGCAAATTCCATTATTTGATTTAGATAATTCCTGTCCAGAGTCTACTTCTCAGGGATTCCCCACCTGCACTGTCATATATCCATCACTATTACGCACCCAAAGTTATGTTGTGTCTATATTCTGGATTATCACTTTGTTTCATGTGCAGTCATTTAGATACCTGGCAGCCTTTGACTTATCTTATGTACATATTCTCACTAGGTCCCCCACAACCTGTGTAAACACGGTAATCTGCTCAAGGAATATAATCAGTTTATTGTCAATGTGTGTAATTCTAATAGTACAGGGGCGCCAATTGTGTATGCTGGGAATGGAGGGGGGGGGGGGGGCGTCAACTTCACGCTTACCAGAACTACATGGCGTGTTTGTAATCATCACATCAGCCACAAATGGTAAACTATTATGTAATTTTATTGATGCAGCTCGGTTTCACAGAAAGCCATAATCATCCGATCGCTTGCGACCACCGAAACAAAACAATCTGTACAAAACAATTCAAATTTTCAAAAGTCGACAAATAGAAATACGAAGCTGCGCATCTGAAAACCCCTCGACTCTGGGCGCCAGCCATTCATAATTTATTCAATTTGAACCAAGGTGTCAGGAACACCAAGCTGTCAAGTGATCAATATACAGATTATCAAAAATGTTGCAATTTAAATGGCCCGTGAGGTTTCCATCCAATCAGAGAAACCAGTATTCATTACATAAGTCTCTTGATGCATCGATGATGTATACCAAATTTTACTTCGAGCATTTGAACGGTATCAGAGATAAACAGCATTAATGATGTCGCATAAATTAAAGATGGCCACCCATCCTTCCCGCCGCTCAGAGGGACTGATATGGTTATTCATTCATGCAAGTCTCGCATAGGGGTAAAAAATCGAAACAATGCTGACGATTATATGAATTACATAACTGAGAAATCTTTGAAATGAAACTAATTGCCATCCATTCATACATATCTCTAATTTTGGGTGCTGATGTGTAAGTGAATTGCGGTAATTCGATATATATGGGGTACCGGTATCTAGTGATCAAGAGGGGTCAATGCGACAGTCCGAATCATAAGGGGAACGAGACAAGTATATGATGAATACAAAAAATCTTATGACTGGTCGCATTTGTCATGTTTGTAAAAGAAAGTTCAGTCGCGTATCATCGGCTTATTGCCGATGTGTTGACCGAATAGCCCCAGTCACATCATACCACGATACTACATTTGTTAGTACACACATAGCTCAAAAAGTTCTGTTTCAACAGAATATTTAGCAAATCATCCAATTATTTCTGCATTAACGCATGGTAATGTACCCCCTGTACTCCTTACTTACTTTCTCTGATCCCACAGCTATCCTGGCGCGTATTCACGGTCTTCCGACCTCCAAATATCTGATAAGATGGGCATTTGAATTTGAGAGAGAAGGATGGTCACTTTCTGTGACCTCATAGCTATCCCAGCGAAGTTTCACAACAAAAGAAACAGATCGATTGTAAAATTATAAGACGGAAGTGTGTAATCTAAGTTCCTCTACAGAGGATGGATAGGACTTTCTTCCATTTAAAGTTATTGGCGATCTGTGCTATCCTGAGGGATGTTTTCACAAACTTCTAATCCCCCCCAAAATTGGTTCCAGTAGGTGTTAGATGCGGCTTATTTTAATCTGTAATCTATAATCAGTGAGCTCCACAACAATTCAAAAACATGTGTTGAACAGGCTAGACAGTAACATTATAATAAGTAACATTAACAATGGCATATGTGTTATGCCTCTTAAACAACCGGATGTGTATCATATCTGGGAGCTTTTGAACTGTAGCTTTTGAACTTCGGAGGTGGGGCCTGGGGGAACTGGAGCTTGAAACTTTGGAGGGGGAGCTTGGGGGAACTGGAGCTTGGAACTTGGGAACTTGGAACTAGGGAACTTGGGAAACTTGAAACTTGAACTAGGGTGTCCCATGGATAAGTCTGGTTGTTAGCAAACAGCGTCATGCTAACATCCCAGACGTTGCTGCTAGCATACACCGTTACGCTCACATCTCCGAGGATATTTCGGACGACAGATACGCCCGATTGCTAGCGTACACTATTATGCCAACATCTCAGACGATGATTCCGACAAATGATATGTTTGGTTGCTAGCATGCACCGTTTTGCTAACATCTCAGACGATGCTTCACGACTGATACGTCCAGTTGCTAGCCTACACCGTTATGCTAGCATCATAGACAACTCTTCATACATACGTACAGCGTTAGGATAACATCTTGGACGATGCTTCGCGATTGACACGTCCAGTTGCTAACATTATAGACGATGCTTCTGGTAACTCATACGCCCGGTTGCTAGCATACACCGTTATGCTAGCATCATAGACAACTCGGCATGCATACATACAGCGTTAGGATAACATCTCGGACGATGCTTCGCGATCGACACGTCCAGTTGCTAGCTTACGCCGTTATGCCAATATCACGATGCTTCAAGACTGGTACGTCCGGTGGCTATAGCATACAACGTTATAACATCTCAGATGATGATCAAGACGACTGATACGTCCGGTTCCTAGCATACACCTTCATGCTAATGTCAGACGATGCTTCGCGACTGATGTCCGGTTAATTAATGAACACTCCACGTTGTAGACCATGTTCATTTACTGCGTTCTTTAGTTGCAGTGTACGCTCTGCAAACGTTCGGTTGTGGTAACATTTACTGGGATGACTTGATTTAGACTTGTTGAGAAGTTTCTCTAAGTACAAAACTCTTCTTAGTACTACTTGCTAGACTTATATGGTCCGTGTAACCTTGCACAATTCAATTTTCGTTTTTCGATTTTGGTTTCTAAAAATCAAAAATTGAAATTTGACCGTCAATTTTCAATTTTCGTTTTTTGTTTCTGTGATCTCAAAATCAAAAATTGAAATTTGACCGTCAATTTTCAATATTCGTTTTTTGTTTCTGTGATCTTAAAATCAAAAATTGAAATTTGACAGTCAATTTTCAATTTTTGATTCTGGGATTACAAAAACAAAAAACGAAGATAGATATTTGACAGTCAATTTTCAATTTTCTTTTTTCGTTTTGCTTCACGCAAAAATGAAAATCAAATATTGAAAATTGCCTCGACTTGTCCGTTTTTCGTTTTTTTGATTTTAACTTTGACGTATCAGTGTTACGTTAGTAGTATACAGCGCGCAAGATAAGTCAGTGTAAACCCGGATGTAGAGGTCATAGAGGTCAATTGTGAAATATTGACCAATCAAATGCGAGAATGTAGTTTGACTGCGCTTGGTGGTGACGTCATAATTGTGGATGTGCGCGTGAGGGACTGTGGGAGGTGGGACAAGATGGCGGCTGGTTTTAGTGTCGTGTGGGAGGTGGGACAAGATGGCGGCCGGTTTTAGTGTCGTGTGGGAGGTGGGACAAGATGGCGGCCTGTTTTAGTGTCGTGTGGGAGGTGGGACAAGATGGCGGTTGGTTTTAGTGTGTTGTGTGGGAGGTGGGACAAGATGGCGGGCCGTATTTGTGTGTTTTTGTGTGTTGTGTGGGAGGTGGGACAAGATGGCGGCCGGTTTTAGTGTCGTGTGGGAGGTGGGACAAGATGGCGGCGAGTTTTAGTGTCGTGTGGGAGGTGGGACAAGATGGCGGCCTGTTTTAGTGTCGTGTGGGAGGTGGGACAAGATGGCGGTCCGTTTTAGTGTGTTGTGTGGGAGGTGGGACAAGATGGCGGCCCGTATTTGTGTGTTGTGTGGGAGGTGGGACAAGATGGCGGCCTGTTTTAGTGTGTTGTGTGGGAGGTGGGATAAGATGGCGGCCGGTTTTAGTGTGTGGGAGGTGGACGGCATGTTCGGGCATGTTCGGGCAAAAAAAAAGTTCCGGCAAAAAAAAAAAAAAAAAAAATGTATTCATGCGCGGTGATGCGGTTTGGCCGTGGTTTTGGCGGTGATTCGGTCTCGGGAAAAAGCTTCCGCGGAGAAAAAGTAGTCCCTAGATAAAATGGTCCGATGGGGTCGAGTGAGGTATCAAAGTGAAGGTTAGGTGAAGGAGCATCTAATGGGCTGGGTGTGGGGTTGAAATATCGTCATTCTGCGCATGCGCGGCGGCCGAAGGGTATGAAAATAGCCTTTTTGGAGCTAGGGGAGCCCCTAAGGGTCCGATGGGGTCGAGTGAGGTATCAAATTGAAGGTTAGGTGAAGGGGCATCTGATGGGCTGGGCGCGGGGTTGAACTATCGGCATTCTGCGCATGCGCGGAGGCCAAAGGGTATGAAAATAGCCTTTTTGGAGCTAGGAGATTGACTACTGGTCCAGTGGGGTCGAGTGAGGTATCGATGTGAAGCATTCGTGAAGGGGCATCTGATGGGCTGGGTGTGGGGTTGAAATATCGGCATTCTGCGCATGCGCGGTGGCCCAAGGGTATGGAAATAGCGGTTTTGGAGCTAGGGGAGTCCCTAATGGGCCAATGGAGTCGTATGAGGTATCAAAGTGAAGCATTCGTGAAGGGGCATCTGATGGACTGGGCGTGGGGTTGAAATATCGGCATTCTGCGCATGCGTGGTGACCCAAGGGTATGGAAATAGACGTTTTGGAGCTAGGGGAGCCCCTAATGGTCCAATGGGGTCGAGTGAGGTATCAAAGTGAAGCATTCGTGAAGGGGCATCTGATGGGCTGGATATGGGGCTGAACTATCGGCATTCTGCGCATGCGCGGTGGCCCAAGGGTATGAAAATAGCCGTGTTGGGAGCTAGGGGAGCCCCTAATGGACCAATGGGGTCGAGTGAGGTATCAAAGTGAAGCTTATGTGAAGGGGCATCTGATGGGCTGGGTGTGGGGTTGAACTATCGGCATTCTGCGCATGCGCGGTGGCCCAAGTGTATGAAAATAGCCGTGTTGGGATGTAGGGGAGCCCCTAATGGACCAATGGGGTCGAGTGAGGTATCTAAGTGAAGCATTCGTGAAGGGGCATCTGATGGGTTGGGTGTGCGGTAGGAATATCATTCTGCGCATGCGCAGATGCAATACGGAGGTCTCGTCCAATCAGAAGCGAGTATTTCAAATCCGTCCCAGAGCTCTCGTCCAATCAGAAGCGAGTATTTTGACCCGGTGCATTATGGGACATATCCAAGATGGCGGCACGTATGTTCAAGATGGCGGCACATCCGGTGTCGAAAACTGGCCATTTTGTCGGATGTGGTCACTTAGTGTCGAAAACTGGACCCTGTATGACGTCACTTCCGGGTTTTTCACTAAAAACTACATCCAAACATAGAAGAGTTCCTAATGTTTCCTCTTAGACGTCCGTATGTTCAATCGCCGGTGGGTTTTCCCGCCCCGCCCCAGCGCCCCGCAGCGCGAGCGCGCGCGCGAGTTCTCCGGAAGTGCGCGTCATCCCGCGTCATCCCTGGCAGTGCGCGCGCGCGCGGACGCGGGTCAAAACGTCAAAGGGTCACCTCCAGGTCAGACGGTCCAATGTCCAATGAGACAATGTTGCGAGGTGTGAGTGAGTGCAAGAATGTATTCATCCGCGGTGATGCAGTCATGTCTGGCGGTGATTCGGTCTCGGGAAAAAGCTCCCTTGCCCAATGCCTACGGACTTTACCGAAGATACACGGACTTTAACGAAAAGACACGGACGTACACGAAAAGACGCGAAGGTGAACGCCATTGTGGGAAACCTCCCACAGACAGGTCAGTACATGCATTTCTATGTTGTTCACGCATAATAAAAGGATTGATCTGTAATCTGTGTTGTTGTTGTTGCTCCCTTTTTTTGGACTAACCCATCAGAATAGTACGTATCACGGACTATACCCGTAGAGCTACATCTGGTCTATAAAACACGTCCCTCTGGATCCCACACCTTCATTTCTACAGAGCCATGGCGGAGACCCAGCCCCATGCGACCCCATGCGGCATTTTACAGTATGCCACCGTGGTGAATTCATTCACGGGTTACCGAGCAGTGGTCCGGTCCATGTTTGCAGATGGCGACGACAACGAGGGACGACGCCAGATCCTGAACGAGTTCACAGAAGCGGTCCTCCACAGAGTGCACTCGATGGAGAGGCATGCCATCACTCACCACTACTGGACTATGACAGCCATCCCTGATGCTCGGGCTATGGACCACGAGCGCTCACGCCGCAACCAGCACCGGCTGGTTGGCCTCATACTAGTCTGTGCCCTATTCACCCTGGCGCTGTGGTATTGACACTATAAATACCAGGGTCAGACAGAGTGTGTGTCATTCACCGTTCGACATTTGGACCAAGCATGTCATCCGTCCTACGAGCCATCCTCCCCCTTACACCTTACCAGGTGGGATTATACGTTTATGAAGATTATGTGACTCTGGTGGAAGATAGTGGCGGGGATTGGAGGGCGTCCCCTGAGACTTTATCGAATACGGTGACACTACAGCGTGATGGGTGGACTAAGTTTAAACGGGTGTTGAGCGGAGAGTTAGACGGACACCTGATCCACCTGGACAAGGCCAACTACGTATACCATACTGCGCTCTACCCACGGGTGGGACGCTACCAAGAGCCGGCTCGAAGTTTCCTCCTAACTCCCTCTCTGTGGTCAGCCTTGGAGAAAATAGGCCCTCTGGTGGACCAGTTATTTATACCCGACGATCGATCACCCCACCAATTGGCATGGGCTCATGCTATCGAACACGCACTAGATGAACCTAATGAAAAAAAAGCGGATGGAGAAAATACTATATGTATAGAATGCGCAGAGGCTGGAATGACAGTGTCACCTCATGAAGCCACCCACACACACACATGACGGGCCAGAACGATGAAGAAGAAGAAAAAATCCGTGATGAAGCCGCGGGGCCAATGGCTGAACCCCATGAACAACTACATGAACCCGACGACGATGCCATTGATTACCCGGCTAGACTCAGTCAGCCCAATGACATGACCACCTGATCCTTTGATCTCACGGGGTTCTCCCTATAAATACGGGAGACAGTGAAATCTGGTACCATTCACGTACTGACCATGACGGAGCATATAGTACTGGCGTATTTCAGCTTGACCCCGAGGTTTTCCTGCACGTGTATGCGGATAAGGTCGATATCATGGAGGAGGTGGTGGGAGACACGGACCCTACACAACCGTGCCCGGCTCACATTCGTCTGTCCCGGGAGGGCTGGACCAAATTCAAACGGGTGTTGTCTGGTGAACTGGACGGCGACCTCATCCACTTGTGTCACGATGTGTACATTCGACGCGGCCCTTTCTTTGCTCAATTGGCTCGGCTAGATGGAGGTACAGTGCATTTTACCCTTCACCCTGATCTATGGTCTGCATTGGAAGATGCCGTGGTGGATGTGGATGAAGTGCTTATCAAGCGGTCATCAGACGAGTTGGACTGGTCATTGACCATGGCCACTGTGGAAGTCCACGAAGAAAATCAGAAAGAAACTCCGGCCCAAGATATACCCGTTATAAATAAACGATAGAGCCAGGGTCCATCATCATTTTGTCACCATGAAGCGCTGGGAGAAGGTGTTGGATAACTTATACTACAGTCCCGACAGTCCGGCAGCCTATAGTGCATTGTCGGCTCTCTATCGAGCGGCCAAACCCCAGGGGGTACAACGTGCCCAAGTCCGAGATTGGTTAAGAAGACAAGACACCTATACCTTACATCGATCTGTCCGTCGCCATTTTCTACGGAACCGGGTCATCGTGGGAGGAATAGATGCCCAGTGGCAAGCGGATTTGGTGGATATGAGCGCCTTTGCCAAACACAACGATGAGAATCGGTATATCTTGACGTGCATCGATATCCTATCCAAGTATGCGTGGGTGGTACCCATCCGGACGAAAACGGGGGCAAATCTCATAGCGGCGTTCAAAGACATCTTCAAGACCGGGCGCAAACCTTTGTATTTGCAAACCGACGAAGGCACGGAATTCCTCAACAGACCGTTCCAAGCCTTTCTCAAGAAACAGAAGGTGTTTTTCTTCCATACGTACAACGAGACCAAGGCTTCCGTGGTGGAGAGGTTCAACAGGACATTCAAAGGCCGCATGTATAAATATTTCACCTATAAGAATACAAGGCGGTACATCGATGTTCTCCCGAAACTGGTGAGGGGTTACAATCGAGCCTATCATCGAAGTATAGAGAGAGCCCCCATTACCGTGACCCAACGCAATGAAGCCCAAGTCCGGCGTGTCTTGTACCCCAGGCCATCGCAGCGAACGACGAAGGCGGTGTACAAGGTCGGCGACCCTGTACGGATCAGTAAAGTCAAGGGCAAGTTCGAGAAAAGTTACTTGCCCAACTGGAGCGATGAGCACTTCCTGATTAAACGGCGCCTACCCCGACAGCGGCGAGTCTATGAACTGGAAGATCTCCAAGGCGAAACGTTGCTGGGGACGTTTTACGACACGGAATTACAGCCTGTTGTAAAAACACAGCAAGACTACTACACGGTGGAGCAGATTTTGAAAACGGAACGTCGACGTGGCAAACTGTTTCATTTCGTAAAATGGCAAGGCTGGCCCAGTTCCTTCAATTCCTGGATCGCGGCCAACCAGGTGAAACGACTATAAAGCCAGACACCACTGCCGTCCTCCTTCATTCCACGTCCGACCCCAGTGCTATGGACCAACAGCAGCTGCCTCCGAAGACAGCGTCTCGCAAAACGCGCAAAGCGCAAGTGGTCTTTGGGGTGCTATTGCTAACCCTGCTGAGTGTGTTGTACGGAGGTGTGTTTTACGACGTAACCTATGTCAGTACGTTACTTAACCAACTGAGAACACCAGCCATCAGTGAAACGGGTCTACAGAGAGCACCAGTCGTATCGAGCCCAGTCACCACCACCACCACCACCACCACACCCCGCGTACAAGCCACGTCGAGCTCTACACTTACACCAAGTACACCTACTACGTCTCAAGACCCACCGGATTTCATCCCTCACAGTGAACCGACAACGACGACGACCACCCACGTTGTACCCACCCCCAGCACCATCTCTGAACGTGAACAGACAACGACGACCGACGTTGTACCCACCACCACTCCAGTTCACTCGTACGAAATTTACAAGAGCGGGTTACCACGACAACGGATAGACCTCAAACCATGGACCCTCGGTGGCAGCATCCCTTCACCTGCGTCATCGCAGGACCGACGGGCTCCGGCAAAACGCACTTCGTCAGGAAGCTCCTTCAACACGCCGACAGCATGATCACTCCACCCATTGCCCGAGTCGTGTGGTGTTACGGAGAATGGCAGGAAGCGTATGCAGCAATGCCCCACATCACGTTCGTGGAAGGCCTACCCAACCTGGCCGATTTGGAACCCGACACCTTGGTGGTTGTGGATGATCTCATGGCGGAGACGGATGCACGGGTCACCCAACTCTTTACCAAAGGCAGCCATCATCGACGGCTCAGCATCATCTACATTGTGCAGAATCTGTTCAGTAAAAACAAAGAACATCGGAATATCAGCTTAAATGCCCACTACCTGATGGTCTTCAAAAACCTGAGAGATACCACTCAACTGCTGCACCTGGCGAGACAGATGTATCCCGGCCGCACACCGTTTGCGTTGGAAGCCTTTAAAGATGCCACAACCCCTCAGCACGGGTATATGCTCTTCGACCTCAAGCAAGCCACCCCCGACCACCTTCGACTACGGACCGGCATCTTTCCCGGAGAGACCCACCACGTGTACATGCAAAAATAATGTAAACACACCCACAGTGGCGCCCCCAGCTGGGGTCTGTGTGTTTGATGATGGGGAATAATAAAAAGAATGAATACCACAGCAGGGTTGACTTTGTCTGTGAGGTGGATAAAAAGGGCAGAGTTGTGGGTTCTAGCATTAGTTGTACAGGATATCTGCGCGAGTAGGGAAGCACGCTCCCACGCTCCGTGTATTGAAGACGGCCCCACCCGAGTTAGTCCGGACCATTGTACGCGGTGCGGACCCTGACCTTGTACGCTGTCTGTGCGAGATCGGGTACAACCTGTTAAAAGGCAACGTACCACTGACTCCGGCTCAGAAGACCAAGTTGGCCAAGCATAAGACAGGTCTCCGAACCCTAGTCCACAAGCGGGTCCCTCAAACACAAAAGAAAAAGGTGTTACAGAAAGGCGGCTTTCTCGGGGCCATCTTAGCACCGTTGGCCGCTTCCGTGTTGGGTCCAGTATTGGGTGGACTCTTCGGCCGACAATGAACCACACGAAAAAAATGGTCCTCGTCGAACCACGGTTCCTGCAAAACCTCCAATCACCCTACCCTGTCCCACCTACGGTGAAGACCATAAACAGCCTCGATGGAGAGATGCAACAGATCTTACAGAGACCGGGGTTAAGCGACAGTGAGAAAGTACAACGGTACAATGAGACGCTTCAACGGTACATGACGTTCATGGACCAATACAAAACCCTGTCTACCCCAGCAACAGCACCACCACCACCACCACCACCACCACCACGTGACAGACCGCTGACCTCAGCACTGCTCCAACAGCCGGGTGAGGTAGCCCCCACAGCCCCACAGTGGGTGGAAGACGAAGTGCTGAAGAGTGTACCTGCCTCGTTCAAGAAACAAGCTGGCCTGGTATTACAACGGATGAAACAGAATCCTAACATGACTTGGAATGATAAAGGTGAACTCCTGGTACAGAATCAGGTGGTCCCCGGCACCCACATGACGGATTTAGTGAATGATCTGATGCGTCAACGCAGATCGCACACCGATCCTCGAGGATGGGAGGTGTTCGCTCAAGGCTTGAAAGACATGCATGTACCACAGGAATTG
>JAVTVY010034456.1:0-15419 GCA_036873755.1 Hanleya hanleyi
TTGACCTAGAGCGTTCCCATTCGCACATTGACCTAGAGCGTTAGTTCCCATTCGCACATTGACCTAGAGCGTTAGTTTCCATTCGCACATTGACCTAGAGCGTTAGTTCCCATTCGCACATTGACCTAGAGTGTTAGTTCCCATTCGCACATTGACCTAGAGCGTTAGTTCCCATTCGCACATTGACCTAGAGCGTTAGTTCCCATTCGCACATTGACCTAGAGCGTTAGTTCCCATTCGCACATTTCTACAAAATTTTGCAGATTATGGCCCCGTCTGAGGCTCTCATACGTAGAGCGCCGTCTGTATGCTGGACTAAACAATACATGTATTCCTCACTCGCATGTTGTCATGAGATCCAGCCTCTATTATATGATTGTCCACGTAATGTTCGTCACTCATTATCCAATATACTAAACAGCTTCTATCTTAAGACATTTCACCGCCTCAGATACACATCAGTACCCATGGATTTAGGCCTACTCCACAACCCCGCATAGTCTTAAAGTCTTCGTCGTAAAACACAGTTACAAATCTGCAAACCCAATGCTGTCCTGATGGATATCTGGAAGGTCTTTGTTGCTAGACTGCCCAAATATCATTCAGGATAGCATAGTGTCGGAGTAGTTTGGTCTAAGCTCACATGGACCGTTCTCAGTCGTCATGACAGCTCCATTCGCACGCATAGAGCTATCTAATAGTGAAATCACTCCAAAAGACTTAGTCTGACTTTATTAGAGCCATCTTCCATCTTTGAACACTGTATGTGCCCAAGCCAGGACAATGCATTGCTGATAATGGTTGTATTTTGTCGTGCACACGTGGGGATTTGCCATCAAATATGCCTCTCATCCTGTACACCATATCACACAATATATCCTAAGATACTTAGGATGCAACCAGTACCATGGCATGCCTACAATTTCAAAGAGAGTTTGTTAGTATGGTCGAGAACGAAAGTCAGTCCACCAGACTGATGAAAACGGCAAGATTCGTCGTTCGTTTCTAAGGAAACAGGGAAACCTCCATGTAAACAACACAATGTATGTAGGAGTTAAGTCTGTCCATTTTAATTAGTCGTCTACTTTTGAGCTTGTCAAAAATCATTAGCTAAGTCTACATAATTTTTTTTGCAGCATGTAGAACAAACTGAATTTTACAAAAGGACTACCATTTCTCCGTGATATCGTTAATATATCACGCTTGAAATACCTTTGTAATTCTCTCCATATAAAACTCCAGAACATTTGTTTCATGTACCGAGCCTCAATTACATGGAGAGACGTCATAATGTATTCATACTCACTGGCACAAAGGTCATTGGTTCCGTATTAAGTAATAACAGGCGGTCCGTTGGAGTGTCACTTTTATCCCATGCCCAGTGAGATTGCCGAATGATAAACCGCGCACACCTCTAAGACCGTACACGGCATTGTTGATCTTTGTGCTAGTAAACATGAATACATTATGACGCCTTCCTATGTATTTGATGCCCGGTACATGAAAGAACTGTACTGAAGTTTTTTTTATGGAGAGAATTAAAAAGTTATTTCAAGCGTATATTATCGATATCACGGAGAGATGGTAGTCATTTTGTAGAGTTCAGACGAACTGTAGAGCTCTGGCAAACTTCACAGAATCTTTTAATTCCTGTACTATACGACGCTAAACCTCCACCCCATAATACCGTCTGAGCGATGGGCCGATACTTGATGTAAAGATCTATTGTTCCGGCCTTCATACAGCTGAAAAGTATGATGGCCGAGAGGGGCCATCGACCATCGCCCTTGAAACATTTTGGGCGATATTGCGATAACGCGATATTGCGACGCGATAACGCGATATTGCGATGCGATAACGCGATATTGCGATGCGATAACGCGATAATGCGATGCGATAACGCGAAAACGCGATATTGCGATATTGCGATAACGCGATATTGCGATAACGCGATATTGCGATGCGATAACGCGATATTGCGATGCGATAACGCGAAAACGCGATATTGCGATATTGCGATAACGCGATATTGCGATGCGATAATGCGATATTGCGATGCGATAACGCGATAACGCGATGCGATAACGCGATAACGCGATAACGCGAAAACGCGATATTGCGATATTGCGAAATATCGCGTTATAATTACGCGATAATGTGCGATATTGTGCGATATTGCGATATTGCGAAATATCGCGTTATTTTTCCGCGATATTGTGCGATATTACAGGAATATCGCAATATCGCACAATATCGCACACTATCGCGTTATTTTCTGTAAAATAACGCGATATTGTGCGATATTGTGCGATATTGTGCGATATTGCGATATTGCGAAATATCGCGTTATTTTTCCGCGATATTGTGCGATATTATAGCAATATCGCAATATCGCACAATATCGCACACTATCGCGTTATTTTCCCGAAAATAACGCGATATTGTGCGATATTGCGATATAGCGAAATATCGCGTTATTTTTCCGAGATATTGTGCGATATTATAGCAATATCGCAATATCGCACAATATCGCACACTATCGCGTTATTTTCCCGCAATGCTTGAGCGGATAGGCATGAAGACAACTCTGTCAACTCTGCTGGCCCAATTCCTGGTTATCTCCCCTGATTCGAACATTTCGAAATAGGTACGTTATGCAAAGTTTTTTTTTTATTTTTATTCGAAGGAGATGCGAAATAAATGTGCAATAGTTGCATTGTGGGTAATACCTAACCCCGCCTATCTGGATATGTAACGAAGCTTTTCGTTGGTTATTGAGAAATCGATGGCGAAAATGGCTGCATATTTGAGATATGTGTCGGTTTGGCTGCACTGTCTCTTTGATCAGTTTCCCTACATTCAAATCGTTTGTTTGTGATTTGGCACTAAGGATGAAAAGCTTCGTTACATATCCAAATAGGCGGGGTTAGGTATTACCCACAATGCAACTATTGCACATTTATTTCACATCTCCTTCGAATAAGAATAAAAAAAGACATTGCATAACGTACCTATTTCGAAATGTTCGAATCAGGGGAGATAACCAGGAATTGGGCCAGCAGAGTTCACAGAGTTGTCTTCATGGCTATCCTCTCAAGCATTGTGGGAAAATAACGCGATAGTGTGCGATATTGTGCGATATTGCGATATTGCTATAATATCGCACAATATCGCGGAAAAATAACGCGATATTTCGCAATATCGCAATATCGCACAATATCGCGTTATTTTCGGGAAAATAACGCGATAGTGTGCGATATTGTGCGATATTGCGATATTGCGAAATATCGCGTTATTTTTCCGCGATATTGTGCGATATTATAGCAATATCGCAATATCGCACAATATCGCACACTATCGCGTTATTTTCCAGAAAATAACGCGATAGTGTGCGATATTGTGCGATATTGCGATATTGCGAAATATCGCGTTATTTTTCCGCGATATTGTGCGATATTATAGCAATATCGCAATATCGCACACTATCGCGTTATTTTCCCGAAAATAACGCGATATTGTGCGATATTGTGCGATATTGCGATATTGCGAAATATCGCGTTATTTTTCCGCGATATTGTGCGATATTATAGCAATATCGCAATATCGCACAATATCGCACACTATCGCGTTATTTTCCCGCAATGTTTGAGCGGATAGGCATGAAGACAACTCTGTCAACTCTGCTGGCCCAATTCCTGGTTATCTCCCCTGATTCGAACATTTCGAAATAGGTACGTTATGCAATGTTTTTTTTAAATTTTTATTCGAAGGAGATGCGAAATAAATGTGCAATAGTTGCATTGTGGGTAATACCTAACCCCGCCTATTTGGATATGTAACGAAGCTTTTCGTTGGTTATTGAGAAATCGATGGCGAAAATGGCTGCATATTTGAGATATGTGTCGGTTTGCCTGCACTGTCTCTTTGATCAGTTTCCCTACATTCAAATCGTTTGTTTGTGATTTGGCACTAAGGATGAAAAGCTTCGTTACATATCCAAATAGGCGGGGTTAGGTATTACTCACAATGCAATTATTGCACATTTATTTTGCATCTCCTTCGAATAAGAATAAAAAAAACATTGCATAACGTACCTATTTCGAAATGTTCGAATCAGGGGAGATAATCAGGAATTGGGCCAGCAGAGTTGACAGAGTTGTCTTCATGGCTATCCGCTCAAGCATTGCGGGAAAATAACGCGATATTGTGCGATATTGCGATATTGCTATAATATCGCACAATATCGCGGAAAAATAACGCGATATTTCGCAATATCGCAATATCGCAATATCGCACAATATCGCACAATATCGCGTTATTTTCGAGAAAATAACGCGATAGTGTGCGATATTGTGCGATATTGCGATATTGCTATAATATCGCGCAATATCGCGGAAAAATAACGCGATATTTCGCAATATCGCAATATCGCACAATATCGCACAATATCGCGTTATTTTCGAGAAAATAACGCGATAGTGTGCGATATTGCGATATTCCTGTAATATCGCACAATATCGCGGAAAAATAACGCGATATTTCGCAATATCGCAATATCGCACAATATCGCACATTATCGCGTAATTATAACGCGATATTTCGCAATATCGCGTTTTCGCGTTATCGCGTTATCGCGTTATCGCGTTATCGCATCGCGTTATCGCGTTATCGCATCGCAATATCGCATTATCGCATCGCAATATCGCGTTATCGCATCGCAATATCGCGTTATCGCAATATCGCAATATCGCGTTTTCGCGTTATCGCATCGCAATATCGCGTTATCGCATCGCAATATCGCGTTATCGCAATATCGCAATATCGCGTTATCGCAATATCGCAATATCGCGTTTTCGCGTTATCGCATCGCATTATCGCGTTATCGCATCGCAATATCGCGTTATCGCATCGCAATATCGCGTTATCGCAATATCGCCCAAAATTTTTCAAGGGCGATGGTCGATGGCCCCTCTCGGCCATCATAGAAAAGCCATTAATCTAGACCCAATGCTGTCCACAGACTTGGTTGTCGAATGCATGCTCTCGTGATCCTTACACGACATATTGGCCAAGGGATCTGGAGCAACTATGAAATACAAATACAAATGACTGTAGTCACCCCGGTAAGAAAACCCGAATAATTTATCAAATGTTTTAAAGTTGTAACCTCATGGTTGTTAGATTTTTGGTAATCGTGATTGAATGTGAAATATGATCAAAATGATTATGGAATAGTAGGTCAAGCGAATAATCTGATCATAAAAAGTATATAGCCAGTCAGGTCTGTACCAGAATAAGTGTGAATGATCAGATCCTTCTGTCAGGAACCGGTACAGGCGTGCAGGCAGAACACGTGTCAACCGGAATCGACAAAATAGAACGAAGTGAAATGATCCAAATGTTTGATAAATTATACCAAACGAACGATTAGGTAATAGGGAAGGTATAGAAGACAGTTTCAGTTCAATCCGTGGTTGCCGAACATACTGAAACGCTCAGTTTCCAGCGAGAACAAATCAATAAAATTCAGCAAACGGAGATACCACACTGCAAAGCATAACTTTTGAAACGAATACAGTAATTAGAAGACCAACTGGTTACACTTGAACTTCATCAGTACGAGAGAAATTTACTGTTGTTCAATATACCCATGATTGGGTCGCCTTATGAAGGAACCAGAGGACCAAGGGTCCTGAGGCAGTCGCTAATGGGATGGCTACATTAATGCTATATCTAAGTGATAGCAAGAAGTTCTTCCGTCTTCTATTGTTGAACTCTTGCATATCACTCCAATTCTCCGAGAAGAGTCAAATTCCACATGTACAGTGATGGATTGTGAAACTTGTACATGTATAACAATGTGTTTCAGTTGGAGATACCAGACGGGGAGGGTATATAGATCTGTATTTATCGCTAATTACACACAACGCATTCTTATGGTATCCATCATGACAGTGGTGTACAATGCAGATATGATAGGAAGGCTACCAAATCGCTTAACATCGCCTTGATACAAAATTTTATGTAAATTGTGCTTTGTCCACGATTATACATCCGATTCAGTACATGCTTGCAAGCAGAAAAGTAAACGATTACATAGACATTGACGCCCCCTTGATTCACCACGGAACAGAGCACTTTCTTGGTGGTAGTCCGCTAATATGACACAAGATGGTCGACCAAGCAAATTATTAAAGAATGGACCAGGATTTTTCTCAACATCAGTCGTCAGCATTAGTAATCGCTGTTGGCCATATTGTTCGAAATCTGTGTATTTGAGAAATATATTGCTTGTGAATCTTGTTGGTGCATGGAAATGTAGATTAAATGGATTTTGAATATTTGTTGACTGCAACATAATGCAGAGGAATAACAAAAACAAGAAAGTGTAGTACCTAACCTTTGCCATTTTGAATGTCCTGATGAATGATTTTCTAAAGTGAACTCCCTTTTGTACAGCATGAAGATAAAGATTGGGGTAAAAATGCGCACAGAAATTCTATGTTGCATACAATCGATAACGATCATTCACGATAGTGTATCCAATTACAAAAGGTCAGCTCGAGAACAATTGAATTGTCCCCTAAGCTATGATTTCCACCTTCAAAAAGATCAATCTCCAAGATATCAAATATCACAATTTAATGTTCCAAGATACCAGATGTCAAGAGTCTGAATTAAAAAAAAACAATGAAGGAGATATGAACAAGTGTCAAGAGTTCAAATCTCCAAGATAGTCAGCTCCAAGACGATTGTTTCAGCACTGCTAGTGGCTTTGTAATAAAATATCAAATCTCCCCAGTTCTATCTCCAAAGTTCAATCTCAAGGACAAGTGTCAATATATTCAACTCCAAATCTCAATCTCCACCACCATATCAAAACAGGTCAATCTCCACGATATCAAAATAGGTCAGTCTTCAAGATATCAGGATAGCTGATCTGCGAGTAGCCACATGAATTTGTAGCTCTCCAAGATATCATAAACTGTGTTTCCCATCGTCTAGCAGAAAAATAAATAAATAAAGTTCTCGCAAATTTTCCAACTTCTGAAATATGATAATCAAAATTTAGCAAAGTTATTGTTATAAATTACTCAATATGCTGATTGATAAGAGAAACAATTGTGTTAAAATATATACGAACAGAAATCATTGACATAGCATGAGCAGCTACGTCAATATACGGCTCGTACTGTGTGATTTGCCACCGACTGTTCAGCTGTTACTGTTGTCACAGAATGAAAGCACGCACTCTTATCGTTTCACCAGAATAGTCCCCCCTGGAGAACACGGGATATGATAATCCCAGCGATGTCCCTCAGCGTTCTACTCTTTTGTCCGTCTTTTTGTCGGAATTCCTTGATCATATTATGGTTATGTCCACGGGTGCCCACATCCAAGAGCTTTCAAAATGTCCGCTCTATAAAGTAGTACCTTATACTGTTTCTTATTAGATGCATGCGCCCCTTTCGTTGCCTTTCGTTTTACTATTTATAGCCCTATATGGAACACGAAGCAGATAGTAATCGACCTCTGACTACAGTCAGAATACACTAGGATATGGAATGTCAGTTTTCGGATCAATATTTATGTTTAGAAGGTAGAACTCTTTTTTGTTGACTGCTATAGTATTTGGAGGGTTCCTCGTCAATCTAGACCATGATCAAAATGCCAGTTCGATAGCAATGGCTAGTCGCAAGCGACTGCCAAAAACGGAAAACATCGCCTGGGAACTCTTCCATGGGGCTCAAAGGGCATTCCGGCATATAGATGTTCTGCGGTTTAAAATTCAAAGGAATCGCCAAGAATTGCCGCTGGTGGTTAGTTAATTATTGCCGCTGGTGGTTAGTTAATAGTTAATATCATAACTATGTCACAATAATATTACGGTTGTGGTTTACAGTTTACATGTCATCTGCAGATCAAACGATATCTACAGTACTGACTAGTAGTATACAAAGCGTAAATTGAGGTCTATTGACCTCAGAAATTTGCATATTTTGTGGAGGAAATGAGGAGGTGACAGCCAATCAGAAGCGAGTAAAATTTGACCTCAGAAATTTGCATATTGGGAGCGGTCACGGGGTGGCTCTCGTCCAATCAGAAGCGAGTAAAATTTCACTGGATGTATTCCTCCACGGTGATGTGGTCCTGGCGGTGATGCGGTCTGCCTCCGCGGAGAAAAAGTAGTCCCTAGACTGGAAATCAAAATGGCGGCTGGTGGTGGTGGTGGGTGGTGGGTTTAAGATGGCGGCGGCTTGTGGTGGTGGGTGGTGGGTTTAAGATGGCGGCGGATTGTGGTGGTGGGTTGTGGGTTTAAGATGGCGGATTGTGGTGGTGGGTGGTGGGTTTAAGATGGCGGCTGGTGGTGGTGGGTGGTGGGTTTAAAATGGCGGATTGTGGTGGTGGGTGGTGGGTTTAAGATGGCGGCTGGTGGTGGTGGTGGGTGGTGGGTTTAAGATGGCGGCTGGTGGTGGTGGGTGGTGGGTTTAAGATGGCGGATTGTGGTGGTGGGTGGTGGGTTTAAGATGGCGGCGGATTGTGGTGGTGGGTGGTGGGTTTAAGATGGCGGATTGTGGTGGTGGGTGGTGGGTTTAAGATGGCGGATTGTGGTGGTGGGTGGTGGGTTTAAGATGGCGGCGGATTGTGGTGGTGGGTGGTGGGTTTAAGATGGCGGATTGTGGTGGTGGGTAGTGGGTTTAAGATGGCGGCTGGTGGTGGTGGGTGGTGGGTTTAAGATGGCGGCTGTGGGAGCCCGAATCATAACGGACTGAAATTATTGAACCAGCACAGGGGCTTGGACTAGAAAGAAGGGGAGGGTGGGTGTTTTTGCATGATTGCAGATATTTGTCACTGTCGTTGGCGACCCTGTGCGACATGTTACTACTTCTACATCGGTAAAAGGAATAACATTACAGCCCGAATCATAACGGACTGAAATTATTGAACCAGCACAGGGGCTTGGACTAGAAAGAGGGGGAGAGGGGGGGGGGGGGGTGTTTTTGCATGAATGTCGTTGGCGACCCTGTGCGACATGTTACTACTTTTACATCGGTAAAAGGAATAACATTACAGCCCGAATCATAACGGACTGAAATTATTGAACCAGCACAGGGGCTTGTTGTACCATGTTAATAGGATCAGTCTAGCATCTGTACCACCCTAGGGTCGAGTGTTTATTGTCCCGTGTATCTCCGCAAGAAAACAACAAACAACATGGCGGCTCCAGGATGGTGTGGGGATGCCCTTTCCATATCACGGCGTCGACCGTAGCGCCATCTGCACACATTGACGCAAGGGAGACAACTCGTGTAGCCTAAGGGTATGAAAATAGCCGTGTTGGAGCTAGGGGAGTTACTAATGGTCCAATGGGGTCGAGTGAGGTAACAATGTGAAGCTTAGGTGAAGGGACATCTGATGGGGTGGGTGTGAGATTGAACTAGCGTCATTCTGCGCATGCGCGGTGGCCCAAGGGTATGGAAATAGCCATGTTGGAGCTAGGGGAGTCCCTCATGGTCCAATAGGATCGAGTGAGGTATCAAAGTGAAGCCTAGGTGAGGGTGCATCTGACTGGACTAGTGGGGTTGACATAGCGGCATTCTGCGCATGCGCGGTGGCCCAAGGGTATGAAAATAGCCGTGTTGGGAGCTAGGGGAGCTACTCATGGACCGATGGGGTCGAGTGAGGTATCCAAGTGAAGCTTATGTGAAGGGGCATCTAATGGGCTGGGTGTGGGTTGAAATAGTGGCATTTTGCGCATGCGCGGTGGCCCAAGGGTATGGAAATAGACGTGTTGAGAGCTAGGGGAGTCCCTAATGGGCCGATGGAGTTGAGTGAGGTATCAAAGTGAAGCATTCGTGAAGGGGCATCTGATGGGTTGGGTGTGCGAAGCTCTCGTCCAATCAGAAGCGAGTATTTCAAATCCGTCCCAGAGCTCTCGTCCAATCAGAAGCGAGTATTTTGACCCGGTGCATTATGGGACATATCCAAGATGGCGGCACGTATGTTCAAGATGGCGGCATATCCGGTGTCGAAAACTGGCCCTTTTGTCGGGATGTGGTCACCTAGTGTCGAAAACTGGACCCTGTATGGATCCCGCTAGACGTGTTGGAGCTAGGGGAGCCCTAATGGTCCAATGGGGTCGAGTGAGGTATCCAAGTGAAGCATTCGTGAAGGGGCATCTGATGGGCTGGGTGTGGGGTTGAACTATCGGGATTCTGCGCATGCGCAGTCTGGCCGTAGTATAGAAATAGACGTGTTGGGGTGGTGGTGGGCCCCTAGTGGGTCGATGGGATCGAGTGAGGTATCCATGTGAAGCCTAGGTGAGGGAGTTACACTAGGGTGTCGTTTCCATTCTGTTGCGCAGGTCACGTGGTGGGGTTGTGACGTCACTTCCGGGTTTTTCACTAAAACTACCTCTAAACCCAGAAGAGTTCCAACGTTCAACCCTCCGGGGTGTTTTCCCGCCCCGCCCCGCCCCGCAGCGCGCGCGCGAGTTCTCCGGATGTGCGCGCGTCATCCCCGGCAGTGCGCGCGCGGACGCATATCGCAAGTGTGTGACGCGCGCGGAGTATTATACAATCGGATAGCGGTTGTCGTGAATAACAACAAGTTCAGCAATGTTTATATAGTTTATTACCCCAATGTTACATCATACCCAGGCTGGGGAGCCGCCCTGGGTATGTTTAGTATGTTCACAGCAAAACAAATTGAAATATCAAACACCATGTTTTATTATTTAACACATTGTCACATTAGGTACAAGGGTTTACTGAGCTCAAGTCAGCGAGCAGCATGTAGACATAGAGTGTGTGTACGGCATGATATTCATCAGTGCACAGGTGACGCATTCAACCGATGGGGGTGATCGGTCAGCTTGGTCAGGAAAAACGTGACATTGGTTACCCTCTCTACCACCCATTGAATGTTGGGGCGTTGACAATGCGCCCATCTCAAAGGTTCCACGGTGTCCAGTATCTCCAGCATCGTCTCTAGTGACCCCCGGTTAATGATGGTGACCGGCTGGTCAAACACATGGTTGTTGGCACTGGGATAATAATACTGTAACTGGTCCGTCTTTTTGTGACGTAAGATGTACCCGAAAGCGACATTCAATGTAAAGGCCGTAGTTTGATCGTTGAAGATGGCTTCCACGTAGCTGCGTAGACAGGTGCGGTTGGTCAGTGGGAAATTGTAGATATCTTGAGGGTGGAAACAGTACCGTGTCATGGACCAATGGCGCCGATCGATGTCACTGATTGGATGGTTGTCCTGTAAGAGATCGCTAGGAACATTTATGGGCTCCACCAGAAAATGTTCGATGTTGTCAGGACTCGAAACCGTAACGCTGGGGTCCGGCTGGAAATCCAGGCTCTTCTCAACTGTGGGTATAGGCGGGCTCTCCGTCATCGCATCACCAGTGGCGTTCGTCTCCCCGGGCTTATCTTCACTGGATCTCACCTTCCGTGGCTCCTCTTCAGTAGGAATTTGTCGCTCAAACCGTAGAGACGGACCATGAATCATCCGTTGGTGTCGCAGCAACTGACTGCGTCGTTTGAAGAGTTGATCACAATCCTCGCATGGACGCTTGGGTGGCCCATGAATTGAACGTTCGTGGCGCAGTAAAGCATCTTCCCGATTAAATGACCGTGCGCAGGTTATACAAGTATACAGTCCATCGTTGTGGGTGGAGGCCTCGTGGCGTCGTAAATTATCTAGACGAGTAAACTGCTTCTGGCAAGTTGTGCAAGTGAACATCTTGGTGGTTGATAGAGTGTCTGATGAAATGGCAAGGCCGCTTCCCTTTTATAGCACGCTAGCTGGTAATCTATTTTTAGCACACTCTACCCCAAGTCGAGGATCGACACTGGTGTACTGGTGTACCACTGAGCCGCATTGCACGCGCGCATGCATGAAGACCCTTATACATACCCAATGCAGGCGCAGACGCGAAGTGCCCGGATGATAGACACGGACGTCACCGATCCGAAAAGACACGGACTTTACCGAAAAGACACGGACTTTACCGAAAAGACACGGACGTAACCGAATAGACACGGACGTACACGAAAAGACACGAAGGTGAACGCCATTGTGGGAAACCCCCACAGACAGGTCAGTACATGCATTCCTATGATGTTCACGCATAATAAAAGGATTGATCTGTAATCTGTGTTTGTTGTTGTTGCTCTCTATTTTGGACTAACCCATCAGAATAGTACGTATCACGGACTACACCCGTAGAGCTAGGCGCGCATGTGTGACATGGTCTATAAAACACGTCTCTCGGGATCACACACCTTCATTTCTACAGAGCCATGACGGAGATCCAGCCCTGTGCGACTCGCATTTTACAGCATGCCACCGCGGTGAATTCATTCACGGGTTACCGAGCAGTGGTCCGGTCCATGTTTGCAGATGGCGATGACAACGAGGGACGACGCCAGATCCTGAACGAGTTCACAGAAGCGGTCCTCCACAGAGTGCACTCGATGGAGAGGCGTGCCATCACTCACCACTACTGGACTATGACAGCCATCCTTGATGCTGGGGCTATGGACCACGAGCGCTCACGCCGGAACCAGCTACGGCTGGTTGGCCTCATACTAGTCTGTGCCCTATTGACCCTGGCGCTGTGGTATTGACACTATAAATACGAGGGTCAGACAGAGTGTGTGTCATTCACCGTTCGACATTTGGAGCAAGCATGTCATCCGACCTACGAGCCATCCTGCCCCTTACACCCCAGGTGGGGTTACACGTCTTTGAAGATAAAGTCACCTTGGTGGAAGACCGTGGAGCTATTTGCTGGGCGCCCGCTGAGACCGTATCGAATACGGTGACACTACCTCGTGACGGCTGGACCAAATTTAAACGGATTTTGAGCGGTGAGCTCGACGGACACCTCATCCACATAGACAATGCCATCTACGTATACCGTACCTCCCTCTTCCTACGCCTGGGCCGCTACCAAGACCCCACGCGAGGCTTCACCCTAGAACCCGCTCTGTGGTCAGCCTTGCAGAAAGTGGTGCCTATTGTGGACCAGCTATTTACACCGGACGAGCGATCATCAGACCAGTTGGCGTGGGCTCGTGCTATGGAGGACGCGCTGGCTGAACCCCATGAACAACTACATGAACCCGACGACGACGATGCCATTGACTACCCGGCTAGACTCAGTCAGCCCAGTGACATGACCACCTGATCCTTTGATCTCACGGGGTTGTCCCTATAAATACGAGAGACAGTCAAATCTGGTACCAGTCACGTACTGACCATGGCGGAGCATATGATACTGGCGTATCTCAGCTTGACCCCGAGGTTTTCCTGCACGTGTATGCGGATAAGGTCGATATCATGGAGGAGGTGGGAGACATCTGTGATGCGGACCCTACACAACCGCGCCCGGCTCACATTCGTCTGTCCCGGGAGGGCTGGACCAAATTCAAACAGGTGTTGTCTGGTGAACTGGACGGCGATCTCATCCACTTGTGTCACGATGTGTACATCCGACGCGGCCCTTTCTTTGCTCAATTGGCTCGGCTAGATGGGGGTACAGTGTATTTTACCCTTCACCCTGATCTATGGTCTGCATTGGAAGATGCCGTGGTAGATGTGGATGAAGTGTTTATCAAGCGGTCATCAGACGAGTTGGACTGGTCATTGACCATGGACACTGTGAAAGCCAATGAAGAAAATCAGAAAGAAACTCCGGCCCAAGATATACCCGTTATAAATAAACGATAAAGCCAGGGTCCATCATCATTGTGTCACCATGAAGCGCTGGGAGAAGGTGTTGGATAACTTATACTTCAGTCCCGACAGTCCGGCGGCCTATAGTGCATTGTCGGCTCTCTATCGAGCGGCCAAACCCCAGGGGATACAACGTGCCCAAGTCCGAGATTGGTTAAGAAAACAAGACACCTATACCTTACATCGATCTGTCCGTCGCCATTTTCTACGGAACCGGGTCATCGTGGGAGGAATAGATGCCCAGTGGCAAGCGGATTTGGTCGATATGAGCGCCTTTGCCAAACACAACGATGAGAATCGGTATATCTTGACGTGCATCGATATCCTATCCAAGTATGCGTGGGTGGTACCCATCCGGACGAAAACGGGGGCGAATCTCATAGCGGCGTTCAAAGACATCTTCAAGACCGGGCGCAAACCTTTGTATTTGCAAACCGACGAAGGCACGGAATTCCTCAACAGACCGTTCCAAGCCTTTCTGAAAGCCCAGAAGGTGTTTTTCTTCCATACGTACAACGAGACCAAGGCTTCCGTGGTGGAAAGGTTCAACAGGACATTCAAAGGCCGTATGTATAAATATTTCACCTATAAGAATACAAGGCGGTACATCGATGTTCTCCCGAAACTGGTGAGGGGTTACAATCGAGCCTATCATCGAAGTATAGAGAGAGCCCCCATTACCGTGACCCAACGCAATGAAGCCCAAGTCCGGCGTGTCTTGTACCCCAGGCCATCGCAGCGAACGACGAAGGCGGTGTACAAGGTCGGGGACCCTGTACGGATCAGTAAAGTCAAGGGCAAGTTCGAGAAAAGTTACTTGGCCCAACTGGAGCGATGAGCACTTCCTGATTAAACGGCGCCTACCCCGACAGCGGCGAGTCTATGAACTGGAAGATCTTCAAGGGGAACCGTTGCTAGGGACGTTTTACGTTTGAATTATGCTTCCGTCGTAAAACACAGCAAGACTACTACACGGTGGAGCAGATTTTGAAAACGGAACGTCGACATGGCAAACTGTTTCATTTCGTGAAATGGCAAGGTTGGCCCAGTTCCTTCAATTCCTGGGTCGCTGCCAACCAGGTGAAACGACTATAAAGCCAGACACCACTGCCGTCCTCCATTCCACGTTCGACCACAGTGCTATGGACCAACAGCAGCTGCCTCTGAAGACAGCGTCTCGCAAAACGCGCAAAGCGCAAGTGGTCTTTGGGGTGCTATTGCTAACCCTGCTGAGTGTGTTGTACGTAGGTGTGTTTTACGACGTAGCCTATGTCAGCACGTTACTTAACCAACTGGAGAACACCAGGCACCAGCGAAACCGGTCTACAGAGAGCACCAGTCGTATCGAGCCCAGCTCACCACCACACACCCTGTGTGCAGCCACGTCGAGCGTGGGCTCTACACCTACACCAAGTACACCCACTACGTCTGAAAACCCACCGGCTTTCATCCCTTACAGTGAACCGACAACGACGACCGATGTTGTACCCACCCCCATCACCCCTCGCAGTGAACAGACAACGACGACCGACGTTGTACCCACCACTCCAGGTCACTCGTACGAAATTTACAAGAGCGGATTACCACGACAACGGATGCACCTCGAACCATGGACCCTCGGTGGCAGCATCCCTTCACTTGCGTCATCGCAGGACCGACGGGTT
>JAVTVY010034457.1:0-15295 GCA_036873755.1 Hanleya hanleyi
CGAGAACATTGACTTTTGCTACAGTTACGGCAAGAATGATTGTCAAACTACAGAAAGCTAATCATTATCGGACTAAATTGTTTCCAGCAAGGTAAGTCTAAACACTCATAGTTGTAAGATATATTATTTTTGAGTACTGAACAGAGTCCTAAAGTTGATAGATGTAAGATTTTCTCTAGTTCAAAATCCAGGTGCTCGCTAAAACCAAGATGGCGGCTCACTGGCGATCGTAAAATCTAGCAGGGCCAATATAATTTTAAAAATCAATATATCGACAACTACTATACTCTGAAACTTTATACTTCAGGACAATATAATATAATATGTGTACTTTCATATCCTGACGGGATTTTACACAAGAAAAATTATTTCAAGTATAAACTTACAATTGAACACAGGAGGGGTCCGCCAAAAACCTTCCACTTCAATAGAATTTTACCGACAGAAGCAGACGATAAAAACGTAAACAAATAGGATTGTAAAATGCGGGAATACAAGAGGGTCCAGAGGATGGCATTTGTTTACACTGTCAGATCTGTATTCCTCACGTAAAAAGTCATTTATATAAAGTCAGTTCTGATTTGTCATCATTGAATAAACAGCTATCTATCTTTGTCACAATAGTATCTGTGTTCAAGAAAACTGATTGTAGATATATTAATGTCGGAAGCCATAAAGCATTCTTTAGCTCTACTACATACAAGAGATATCATTCATGGGATGTTTCTTTGTTGATAGAGTTGCTTGAATTTCTCATTAAAAATATCTATGTGAAATTTGGCAACACAATATATCAGCAGCATATAGGTATTCCAACGGGTACTGATTGTGCACCCCTGTTGGCTGACCTATATCTGTTCTCTTATGATTATGACTATATGGCTTTCAAAAACCGATCCATTCAAAGCCCGTTCCTTCTCATTCACCAAACTCTATATAGACGATCTTCTCGCTGTAGATAATCGCTATTTAAATGACGCAGTGAAGGATATATATCCACCTTCACTGGATTTGAAGGAAACTACAGACAGCCCTACAGGCACATCATATTTAGATCTATATCTCTATAAAAATGAAGCGGGCGTCGACTTTATGACAAAAGAGATGATTACAATTTCGACATCGTAAACTATCTCTTTCTGGATAGTAATATTCCAGTGGGACCTGCATATGGCGTATACATATCTCGCTTAGTAGCATTTGCTAGATCCTGTGTTAAATGTGATGATTTTAATCAACGTGACAAAACATTGTTGCAGAAACTTATAAAACAGGGCTATTCCACCAAGCGCCTCCACTCAAAGTTTCTTAAATTTGGCGATACATATCGCATGCTGATAGCAAAATACGAACGTAGCGTGCAAGATCTATGGCGCTACGTTCCGTAACTTGTGTCTAATTCCGCTTAACCCGAGGCTAGGGGCCGTATGAACCCATGTACTTCAAGATCCTCAAAAGTACTCATATGAACAGTCACAGTCAAAGCATGACTGAGATACATCATTCTTTAGATGACGACTTTACAACGAATATTATGGATTAAGAATACTGATCAGCGATACGGATTTGATATTTTTGGAACATCATGATGTCTTGTCGGCATCATTGAAAACTGTTGACCGCTTCTCTCTTGCAGGAAACAAGTCTATGTTTATGTATACTATGATTGTCTTTTTGAATTTGGTGCTAATACCGTTATATGGAATAGGTCTTTGGATTATGGACGCGGATATTCTCTAATGGACGACGGCTGAATTATGAATGACGGACTAGACGTTTGTTATCTAGACTTTTTTATATTTCGTAAATCAGACGGCCTCGGATCCAATTTAGGTGCAAGAAAGTGAACTCCGTTCAAGATATCTTTCTGTATATTTTACACCATGTACTGTACAGCGATCTTCGAAGGAAAAAACGTTCCGTCAAAATGCACTCGATCGCACACTTTTACAAAATTTAAATTTCATGAAATCACAGAGATACCATAGTAGGAAAGGTCTTTACCTTCAAAACGTATTTTCACGTTTTTACGTCAGTGTAAGAAATAATTCTCAAAATTCGGGAATGCTGTCAATATGTGCCAGAACGCACCATTTCACGTCTAGAATTCCCAAAAGTTTGAAGACATCTAGACATCCCTACATCGCCCTAGAATATAAAAATATTTCCATCCGTCAAAATTCAACCGAAAGTACCAAATTTATATTTTACAACTTCCTGGGAATTATATGTACCACCGAGAAACCCTTCTCAAACCGAGGGTCATTGCAACCAGACCTCCCTAGCAGGGTTTTGCGCCTTTGGAACTCACATTCCGATTTCCACTTCCGGTTTACCAGAAGACTATTCTGTGAAGTCATGTGACGCAGTCAGTATGTCGGCACCTCTTCCCACTTCCCTTATATGTGTTGTAATTTATTCCTGTATATGGCGAGATTCTGCTAGTGGACGTTTCGTCCCCGAGGCCCACCCCCTGTACAGACCTTTTGGTCTTTGATATATGTTGGCATTTGTGGGAAGTTGATGCTGGGTCGACATCGGGCCTTACAGACTAGTCTTTTGTGTTAATTGCCGTCATTTACATCTGACGGTGACACAGCTCACCAATCTCCAATGTACGAGTTGTCACAGCGAAACAACTGACCAATTACCAGTATACGAGTTGTCAGAGCATTTCCATCATAGCTCTCTAGATTGGTATCTAATACCGCTTATGCCGGTGCTAGGGGCCGTGTGGTCATATCACCCAAGTTGCCACATGAACAGGTACAATAAAAGCGTACCTGAGATACAACACATATCATGAATCGTTAGATTCTTGGTATGTGCTTTAGAATAGGTTTACCAGAAGACTATTCTGTGAAGTCATGTGACGCATCAGTATGTCGGCACCTCTTCCCACTTCCCTTATATGTGTTGTAATCCACCCCACCCCCCCCCCCAAAACGTGCTCGAATTGGATGTTCGGAGTGTGGTCTTGAAGTTCTGTCCGACTGGATTGCTTTCCACGTGACTGCTGCGTCATCCTTGACGTCATCACTGGTACAGAAAGCGCCAATATGATCGGATTAGGTGCGCAAGTAATAGGAATGTCCGGTTGGCAACAAATACACACGTGAGCTGGTCACGTGAGCTGGTCGCCGGCCCTACAACAGCCATATACCCAACTTCATGGTGTACGGAAGAGCCACTCGTACGAGTTAGTTTATATTGTGAGTGAGTTAGTGAATATGATTCCAACACTATTTCAGTCATATCACGACGTTTGGATCATATTCTTTTTCATAATCGGGAACCACCCGGTAGGGTCCCATTCCTTTTAAGGGGTGTAGGTTGCTACAAAGTCTGGCGTGCGCAAGTAGTAGGAATGTCCGGCTGGCAACAAATACACACGTGAGCTGGTCTCATGACCAGGTCACTTGATCATTTGGGGCCAGCTGGCTTTGGAGAATGATAGGTCCGTCCCGGATGTAAAAAAACTTGTATACTCTCCCATGTTAAAATAGGCGTATAGTCTCCCAATATATGTATGCTATGTTAAACACACTAGATAGGAGGGCATGGCTACAATGGAGGGTTATATTGTGAGGGATGAATGCATTTCAACAATGGATGGCCTTAAACATATAGTGTTTAACAAAGTGGTAGGCTCACACACGGGAGAGACACATGTATATATGAAACCATGTGTTAATGTTCAAGGGGAGGTTTACCGCTCTGATCACGAGTCTTTTTCTTTTAGGAAGTGGCCAAAACAACTGTGAGGCATAGTTTTACCCATATTTTTCTGGGGGATTTGTTTTGAATAAAAAAATGACTTGGGTGCTTCTTTTCGACTATTGTGGTTTAGATTTTGAATCATATGACGAGATCGTGGATTACATGCGAAGGATTCATACATAATTTTTAAGAAGAGACAACAGGTGAGAAGAAGATTATGGTTGAGGGGACCCCTACTCCCTTCTACCCATAGGTTAGGGTGCATGGAAAGTTAAAATAAAAAGGTGGCCTTAAATATAGATAGGGCAAGTTATGTCTCATTAACAAATGAATACACTGGAGTTGCAGCGGGTAATAATTTACTCTATCATACGGTGTTGGTTGATGAGTATCAAAAGTAGAAACAGGGGAAGAACAAAAAATAGAATATCTTAAACAAGTAGAATAATATATGGTGTTGAAGTAGTTCCGATATAAATTCCGGACTTGGGATCCCCATCTCCCCTGGCCATGACTAGAGTCTATTATCGATGACAAGCTATATATTGCACATTATACTGGTAAATTTTAACGAAAGAAATCTACATGGGAACAAATGGGCCGATTGTAATGGGTTTGAAGAAATGGGCAGAAAAGCGACTATGGGGTATCCGGAATTTGATAGGTGATAATTGCTATTGTTCGGGGAGTGGTATGTTTTAGGTCAATCATGAAATATTTTCTTGGGTTAAAAATGTGGAAGCAGATAAACTCTAGCAAGCCAGCAGCCTCTACAAATCGAGTATTTTATTGGACGGAGGAATCCAGAGTCATTCAATCGCGTCCGCTGTGTTCTAGGAATCCGGCTTTAAAAATGTAAATGAATATCGGTTGCCATGCTCAATACGGCCTAGATGTAACTGGAAGTGAAATTTCCGTCAGTAAATGGGTTCAGTGAATATCTACATGGACTTAATGTACCCACCCCTATCGAAATTTCCATGATTGAAATAGTTTATTAAACACGAAAAAGAAAATAAATGTGCTGTCTATAAATAAATACTATCTGTGCGGATTGCGATTCCAAGAAGTTTTTTTCCTATGTTTTAGGCGGTGTGAAATGTGAGAAGAACAATTGTTCCTGAACACACTCACGTTCCTGGCGTGTTTCAACCCGACATCTGCCTGATAGTGCAATAAGTACGCTCAGAGCAGTGTTTCGGATATTTTCGGGGTATATCTATGATATATACATATCCCAGGCATATCCTCATCACGGAGGCCTCAGAAAACTCGAAATTCAAAATATGACCTGTAGCACCACATGCTTACTTCCGTACACCTCGCCTAATCCATTGTAAGAGCACACTATGAAGGCTGGAACGGTATACCAGAAAAAAAACTCGGAGGTGTCGGGCGTGTAAAGGGTCGGAGACCTGTTTCGGTCTATTAACGCTCAATTCAATTGGACTCGGATCTATAGGATAACAAAACATATCTCGAAAGTTGTTCAGTCGGGAGTATATGTTACTTATCCGCGAAAAGATACACGTGTCTGGGAATCTGACATTATAGGCCTCTAAATTTGTCAGACGATGATGCGAAATGTCCGCGAAATCTAGAATTATAACCCCGTGAACGTCTCTTCATAGCAATTGTATACACCTCCTCATCTCGTATCCTTTCTTGGATTGATAAGAATGTGTATCTGTACCTCTAATTAACTCCGTGAGGACTCATTTCGGTTTCATTTTCATTAAGGAAAAAATCTTTCGCTATGAGTTAAGCGCCATCACTAACAATATTTATTAGTAGAAATCTGTTGGGTTAAACTCAAACAGTTCCACTCGGACTGCGAGGCAAAAGCAGTCTTAAAAAGATTTAAGTTTTTTCGCGATACATGAACAAAATGCCTCGCTTCTGTAAACGAAGTTTTAACAAAGACAGCAATGTTGGATGCTCTATGTGAACTCAGTCAGACAAATCATGAACGTTAGAAAAACAAATTTCAAATACCGTGACAATCCGATAAATCCGACCTCAAAAGCCTTCTCGCCCTTTCGATTCAAAGTTGCCCAGTAGTGTATAAAGGCGAAATCTGGTCGAACTTCTCTTGGTGGGAAGGGAAAATGATCGGAGGAAAAAGGAAGAAAAAGAGGGAATTGGGAATTTTCCCCGAGTCCCTAAAAAGCGGGAAACGGACTTCACGCTAAAAACGGGGGGAATTTCGCTCAACTAGCTCTAGATGGGGCAACATTGATCCTAATGATCGCGAAAGCTCCCAACGTGATCGGAAGCAAAGGGAGTTTTAAAGAATGTCATCGACGTCCAATTATATTAGCATCGGATTCCGCATAGTCACGAAATAATAGACAGCAAACTTATTCTCTCAAAAGACAAATGATCAACAGTCTGGAATAACGTCAGGAGATATAGAAACACGATTCACTACCCGCCGACAACATCCGTCCTAACGCTGTACCGCCCGTTAACGCCCGTCACCGTCCGTCTGAACGCCCGTTAACGCCCCTTAACGCCCGCCAACGCCCGTCGTCGCCAGAGAGAGGGAGAGAGATAGACAGACAGACAAACAAACCTTGCGTTTCGTAAATTTTATTGCGCCAGATGTTACATTGTACATCATACCTATGGCCTGTGAGCCGCTAGGGGCATGTTTTCAGATCGTAAACTACAGAGTGACATTAGCACGATGAAAAACCCCTCAATACAAGCGTCTAGTCCGTCATCCATAATTCAGCCGTCGTCCATTAAAGAATATCCGCGTCCATGATCCAAAGACCTATTCCATATCCATATAACAATATTAGCACCAAATTCAAAAAAGACAATCATAGTATACATAAACATAGGCTAGTTTCCTGCAAGAGAGAAGCGGTCAACAGTGTTCAATGAAGCCGACAAGGCATCAAGATGTTCCAAAAATCCGTATCGCTGATCAGTATTCTTAATCCATAATAATCGTTCTAAAGTCGTTATCTAGAGAATGGTGTATCTCAGTCACGCTTTGATTGTGACTGTTCATATGAGCACCATGAGGATCTTGAAGTACATGGGTCCATACGGCCCCTAGCGCCGGGTTAAGCGGAATTACACACAAGTTATGAAACGTAACGCCATAGATCTTGCACGCTACGTTCGTATTTTGCTATCAGCATGCGATATGTATCGCCAAATTTGAGAAACTTTGAGTGGAGGCGCTTGGAGGAATAGCCCTGTTTTATAAGTTTCTGCAACAATGTTTTGTGACGTTGATTGAAATCGTCACAATTAACACAGGATCTAGCAAATGCTACTAGGCGAGATATGTATACGCCAATGTCGTACATCAGCACCATTTCGGCCATCTTCGTCATCTTTTCGTTTTCTCGATATCCAATGAGAACCCTTCGTTGATACCTTATACGTCATTTTTTTCTCCTTTATCCTTGTCCGAAAATAAGCAGCAATTGTTATGCGTCAGACCCGCATTCTGCCAGTGCGGGATACTTCAATGGCAGCATGTCCTTGAACAGCTGTTTTCGCATTTTGACATCGTTTTTGAGAGCCTGCCTGGGGGGTAAACTCATACCCTCTCCCAAGTAGCGCTTTGTTTTCATGATGGACCTATGATTATGATCTCTTCATTTCAAGCGGAAATAAGCTATACTGTTCGTAGAGGGCCATTGCAGATTTTCTTATTCGGAGTAGCATGTTGATTTACGCCTGCTGTATAGCCTTTTTGTCCGGTCCCTCTGACTCGATAGTCGCGGCGTGTGCATCAATAGCCTCATTCACAATGAGATCCCAAAATGACGGTTTCCTGCTGATCATATCTGAATCGCTCAGGTTCTCGCCTTCGCCAGACGAGCTACTAGCGCAGTTCTCCAGTATCTTTCAACACGTCAACATGTTTTATACTTGCTTTAAGTGTGACCGAAAATTCATCAGATACTACGATATGCTGAGACACCAGAGAAATATTCACGGATATGAAGAGGCTGAAGGGGAACTGAGGGCCTGTCCACCGGTACGGATACCGAAGATTTGTCACCTGGTACGGATACTGAATGTTCGCCCTCTGACGCCGACAGTGTTCGCTCGTCCCAGGCTGGGAGCTCGTCTTCTAGAGCGGACAATGGTAGCTCGTCCGGCGAAGACGAGAACTTGAGCGATTCAGGCATGGTCAGCAGGGAACCGTCATTTTGGGATCTCATTGTGAATGAGGCTATTGATGCACACGCCGCGACTATCGAGGCAGAGGGACCGGACGAAGAGGCAACTCGGTAGGCGTACATCAACATGCTACCCCGAATAAGAAAATCTGCTATGGCCCTCTACGAACAGTATAGCTTATTTTCGCTTGAAATGAAAAGATCATAATCATAGGTCCATCATGAAAACAAAGCGCTATTTGGAAGAGGATATGGGTTTACCCCCAGGGAGGCTCTCAAAAACGCTATCAAAATGCGAGAACAGCTGTTCAAGAACATGCTGCCATTGAAGTATCCCGCACTGGTATAAAGCGAGTCTGACGCATAACGATGGCTGCTTATTTTCGGACAAGGATAAAGGAGAAAAAATGACGTATAATGTATCAACGAAGGGTTCTCATTGGACATCGAGAAAACGAAAAGATGACGAAGATGGCCGAAGTGGTGCTGATGTACGACATTGAGTGTTTATCATCGTGCACTGATAAGAGGGGGCTTCAGACTAATGTCACTCTGTACTTTAATGACCTGTAAACATGCCCCTAGCGGCTCACTGACCATAGGTATGATGTAACGTCTGGCGCAATAAAATTTACGAAACACAAGCTTTGTTTGTCTCTCTCTCTCTCTCTCTCTCTCTCTCTCTCTCTCTCTCTCTCTGGTGACGCGGGCGTTTATCGTTCGTTATCGTGCGTCAACGGGCGTTCAGTCGGACGGTGACGGGCGTTAAGGGGCGTTACCGTGTTAGGACGGGTGTTGTCGGCGGGTAGTGAATCGTGTTTCTATATCGCCTGACGTTATTCCAGACTGTTGATCGTTTGTTTTTTGAGAGAATAAGTCTGTTGTCTATTATTTCGTGACTATGCGGAATCCGATGCTAATATCATTGGACGTCGATGACATTCTTTAAAACTCGAGCTGCTTCCGATCACGTTGAGAGCCTTCCCGACCATTAGGATAATTGTTGCCCCATCTGGATCTAGTTGAGTGAAATGTCCCCTGTTTTTAGGGTAAAGTCCGTTTTTCCGCTTTTTTGGGGATTCGGGAAAATTCCTAATTTTTACATTCACACAACCCATCACGTGTCCGAAGTCCCTTCTCCACGTGGCCAGAGTTATCCAAGGTCAAATATGATAGGTCAAACATCCCCCCTTTTTCTTCCCTTTTCCTTTGACCATTTTCCCTCCCCACCAAGAGAAGTTCGACCAGATTTCGCCTTTATACACTACTACTTAACTTTGAATCGAAAGGGCGAGAAGGCTTTTGATGTCGGATTTATCGGATTGTCACGGTAATTGGATTTTGTTTTTCTTAACTTTCGTGATTTGTCTGACTGAGTTCACATAGAGCAACCAACATTACTGTGTTTGTTAAGGCTTCGTTTACAGAAGCGAGGCATTCTGTTCATCTATCGCGAAAAAACTTAAATCGTTCTCATTCGCAATTACTTTTGCCTCGCAGTCCGGGTGGAATTGTTTGAGTTTAACCCCAACATTTTCCTACTGATAAATATATATATATTTTTTATTAATGCAATGAAAATATATATATATATATAAACATACATACTACATTACCAAACATAACGTTACACGATACGAAATCGTGCATACAAGTACACACAACACATATAAACAGCGATACATATTACACGCATACAACGGAATTTCTGAAGTGGTGTCTCCTAATAGAATACACACAATATAATTTAAGATTATATACATGCATTGATATCGGTTTATCCATTCTATATACATAGTTTTCAATGTTTATCTAAATATTATCAACAGATATATCACACTGAGATAATGTCTCCGCGTAGTATAATGCAAATATAATGTATAATTCAGACTACATATAGGAAATATTGATATAAAGTAAAAATGTGTTTTCATCAAACAAACTGGTGAAGATATAAACAAGTAAATCTTTAATATGGAATTTGATATCTTGAGATAAAAAGAAGTAGTCGTCCATTTTTTGGTAAACGATGATAGATAAAGATTATGTCGATGGCGTCAGTCAAAGTCCACTTAATCAAAGTGGTCTTTAACTGAATCCCATTTCATAGCAAATATTTCTTCAGTGTCATTTATGGAGGATAATGTCTTCTCAATTTGGTACTGGTGCTGAATTTTGTTTAGAAGTATATTGAAGTGTAACGTGGAATTCTTAAATTTATTGTTGTATATATATCGTTTGCTACCAACATCATCAGAGTATTTCGGAAGTGCTGATGTCTACCCCAACCTGCTATTATATTAAGTTTTGAGAGATCACCGCGAATTGTTACTGTTTCATTTGGCCATATCTGCAAATCGAACCATAATATTTGTACAACAGTAACAAATAAAAACAAATGCTCAATCGATTCTTTTTCTGATGTGCAGTAAGCGCAATGGTTGTCATTTCTTTTCCCAATTATATGTAAAAAAAACTATTTGTACATAATAAACAGTGCAACAAAAGTAAGTCCCCCCCTAAACGATGTTTGATATCTTCCAAGATATTTTCCAGATCCTGATGAATTTTTGCACACACTAGCCCAGTAACCAGCCCCACACGGTATATCAAGGATTAATACGTAGGTGTAGTTGTACGCAAATGAGCATGCGCAAACTGGGAATCGGTCCAATTTTGAAAAGTTCATGAACAGATTAATCCAGACTTTTCAATGTCAAATCTTTATTTCATCACAGAATTCGATCAACCAGTCATGAAATATTCGTGTGGTTGGGCATCCAGGACATGTCAACCACCACAAGAAATTCATGCGGTTTCACATAACGGGTTTTACGTAATTTGATGTCCGAGATGGTCAATACAAACGGTCTCATACCTGAATATCCCATATTTCTGCCCACAAGTCTTGGGCATTCAGTTGAAGTTTTTTGGTAAACCATGCCTCGTTTATCCAATATGGATAGGGCTGTTGCAATTGGTCTGTTGGAGGCTAACACCCCTGTAAAACAGGTTGCTCGTCGAATGGGGGTAACACCTAAAGCAATTCGCAAATTGCAAGCAAAGTTTCGTGCTACAGGGATGTGAAGGATCTACCAAAAAGTGGAAGGCCCAGGACGACCACACGACGACAAGACCGTCGAATCGTTAACGTCACACTGAGGAACAGAACGTTATCAGTTATGAGGGCCTCGGTGTGCCACAAAAAAATCGAATACCATTTTCTGATGTAGCGCAGATCCAACTCGTTCCGTTAAACACGACTCACTCACTCCTCAATTCACCTAACCCCCATTCTGAATTTCAGCACGAGAGGTCCGAGATCAAATAAGAGCAGATGCTGGTGCCGGCGCTAGGAGAGTGAGTGCAAAAACAGTTAGGAGACGCCTAAAAGCCGTCGGATTGCGTGCTAGGCGTATGGTGAAGAAGGCTTCTCTGCTCTGCCGTCATAAGATAGCGCGTCTGCAGTGGGCAAGAAATCATGTTCGGTGGACCAGACGACAGTGGGGCAATATTCTCTTCAGTGACGAAACGCGTGTCTGTCTCCGTCACGTTGACGGTAGGAGGCGTGTGTGGCGTCGTCAGGGAGAGCAGCATGCCGAGTGTTGCGTGCAGCCAGTAACGGCCTTTGGTGGTGGCAGCGTAATGGTCTGGGCAGGCATTAGTTTGACCGGTAAAACCGATCTGGTGCCGATTCAGGGGAACTTGAACGCTAATCGCTACGTGACTGAAGTTCTTCGACCACAGGTTTTGCCCTACGCAGGTGCCGTTGGGGATGGATTTGTCTTCATGGACGACAATGCGCGTCCACATCGGGCAAGGATTGTAAATGGCTTCTTCCAAACTGAAGGCATTGACCACATGCAGTGGCCCGCCAGTTCTCCGGATCTCAATCCCATCGAACATCTTTGGGATCAGCTGAAACAATCGGTCTATCGTCGAGTTGGGGTGGAGTCAAATCTTGATGACGTGAGACGCCTGCTTCAGGAGGAGTGGTTAGCCATCCCGCAACGTCGGATCGCAAGCCTCATCAACACCATGCGAGCACGTTGTCGAAATGTCATCCAATGTCGTAGCGGTTACACGCGATTTTAATGATTACTGACCGTCGAGATACGGAGTCAACATGATCGAATTCTGTGATGAAATAACGATTTGACATTGAAAAGTCTGGATTAATCTGTTCATGAACTTTTCAAAATTGGACCGATTCCCAGTTTGCGCATGCTCATTTGCGTACAACTACACCTACGTATTAATCCTTGATATACCGTGTGGGGCTGGTTACTGGGCTAGTGTGTGCAAAAATTCATCAGGATCTGGAAAATATCTTGGAAGATATCGTTTAGGGGGGGGCTTACTTTTGTTGCACTGTTTACATCATTTTCTAGACTGTACAACAAAAATCAGTCCTAAGGATTTGATCATTTTACAACATCATGATGTCTTTCCGGCATCACTAGAAACTGTTGACCGCTTCTCTCTTGCAGGAACTAGGCTATGTTTACGTTTATTTTACTGAATTTAGCGCTGATGCTGTTATATGAATGAAGAATTTGGGTTATGGATGCGGAAATTCTTTAATGGATACCGGATGAATAGTGAATGACGAACTAGAAGCTTGTATTCATTATCTCAAAATCAGCAGTCCGGTAATACTATCTTTGCTCCATTTACAGCCAGCTGCATCAAAAGTCATTTCGGGGATGTTGGGACATAACCCATAACCAGTATTTGATACATGTCATTTCTTCTTCAGCATTTAAATGTTAACAAACAACTGTGGCGTTGTAGTGAATAATAAATGTATTATATAATATATTGCAGGTATATCATTAAATCATTACCTGTTTCCGTCACACGGTGGGAAATCATTGAACAGATGATTGTGTTTAATATATAGCGTTCTCGTCTACATATCCGCTGTACAAAATTGGCTATAGTATTGTTATCTTCTCCACATAATTGAGATGCCATTCTTCCACCAACAATGGTAAAACAATTACAGGACAATGCAAGATTTTGATTTTTTATCATTACGAAGTGGCGTATTCGGCCGTGGACTCGATGCAACGTTGGGTGGTTTGCTCACTGTGGGTTCAGTTGTCATGTTATTGTTTTGTGGCCGTTTTCCAGACTCCTGTGCACTGGACTCAGCTTTTGTAGAATCTACGCTTCTGGGTTTGTCGGCAACGGCACCATTTCCAGAAGATGGGCTTTTGGATGAATCGCGTTTTTCTGCGGTATTAGGCGGACTCTTTTCCTTTGCTGGTGGATTCTCACTTTTGGAATTTTGTTTTCTATCCGTAAGTTGGGGTTGAACTGGGAGATATGATTGCATTTTCGCTAGCAATTCGTCGAAGCTGCCCCCAGTCCAAGTTTCTTGGACTTTTGGATCTGTGAATTTTATATAAAGCAGCTGCGTGAAAACCATTCCCATTGGCCCACTTGGCGGCCATGTTGTTTCTTGTAGTAAGAGGGGGATAATGGGTTTCTTGATAGCGTCCGCCAGACTGACCTCACGTCGACAATTCGCCGACTTTGAATACTTCTCCGTAACACAGGATACAACAACTTTACATCCACGAAGGCCGCGGTCTATTTTGTCGTAAAGAGAGTCACCACCACCCATCTGATAAATGTCCATCCAGCAACGGTAACCCAATCCGGACATTTTCTTATATAAGGCCTTAACCTCGGGTTGTTTATCCCACTGGTAGGACAAAAAAACGTCTGGTGGGGGTTTATCAACCTGTAATGAACAGATAATCGCCCAACAACTTAATTATAATAATAATAATACAATAATCAGTGTGTGAAAGTTTTTTTTATTTGAGGTCAATCATGACACAATAGATAAATATTGTTAGCGAAGACAATGATATTGTTAGCGAAGACAATGATATTGTTAGTCAAGACAATGAGGTTTATGCATGTGTTTTGGTAAAAACAAAATCAAAGACCTGAAAGCACCCACTGTTAAACTGTCCGGTTCATAGCTGAATTACGTTGACAACGTCAAATATCTTGGCCATTCGTCCAGCGATCTAACTGACAATTATGATGTGTCCGTGCAAACTAGATAATTATGCATTCATGTCAACCTTTTAGCTCGAAGGTTCTATATGTGTGTTCTCAAGATGTCAACACTAACTTTTCTCGTCCAACTGTAATAACATCTACTTCAGCCATCTGTGTTCTTTATAATCTACATGTAACTTGAAAAAACTGCGCGTCACATACGACTCATTTCGCTGGTTACTGCAATTCCAACGTAACTGTAGTGCACTCATATTTGGGATTAACTCTGTGCCCTGGTTTAACGAGGTTATTCGAGGCCAGATTACTACTTTACGGATCAGACTTTAGTCGTCAGCCAACCTTAAGGCTTTCCGGTCTGTCTCAGACTTAGCGTTTACTTTATCATTGGTATCGCTAAATGTTTGTAACGGACCAGTAATTTGTCACTTATTTATTTATTATACCATCTGGGTCTGAAAATAAAGAATTGTTATTAATATAAATCTTTTAACGACTCACTTCTTGCGTTTCACTAGCTGGTGTCGATTTTTCGCCCCCTTTCTCCGGGCGCTTGGGAACAACAATTTGCTCTTCAGCAGGAAGCCACCAGTTCTTGTATTCTGTGAATACCAAAACATAATAATGCGTGTTCAGGTATATATTGATTAAATGGAATATTGCTGATGACGCAATAACGGAAAAACAACAGGACAAATTTACACGATGCATACTGTTCCAAAGGTCTCGCTCATTGTTCACATACCTTTAGCAACCTTGGACTCATTTGGTATTATCTGCATGTAACTCAGCTGCATCAGTAATTCCTGAAACTTAGCAGGAGGCCAGACGCGTTCGTCTGTGGATTTCTTTGAAGAGTCTCGTTGAAAGAACTGAATATAAAGGTATTCTCCAAATATGGGACCCATGGCTCCGGGAGGTGGCCAGGATACCTGCTCAAGTAGCAGAGGCACCAAGGGCTTGCCCAAATTCACAGCTAGGTTCACCTGAAATGATAAATGAATGTACATATTGAAAATTACAAGGCTAATAACGACCATCAGGTATTTATAAGTAACAGAAAATGATGAAAATAAGACTCTCGGAAACGACCCGAATGGCGTATATCCCTAGAATAATGAGTCCATTCAATTGAGAAGCAAAAGTAGGCAATAAGCTAAATGCAAATTTGAGTCATATTCTTAATTTTTACGGGGTCCAAATACCAATAACGAAAATCGAGTGAGAAGAAGCGTATGTTTATAATAAAATCGAACTGTGTGTAGAACTTGTATGGGGTGAATTCCTATCCTTCTTACTTATAATGAAAATAGCATTAGTGTCAGATCAGAAAATTTGGTGGACAGCCGTGGTCCACCAGTCATCAAAGCATTTTCCTGAGAGAG